>JAQFVV010007495.1:0-84211 GCA_028023455.1 Epiperipatus broadwayi | reverse complement strand
ATTATTATTATTATTATTATTTAGGTTAAACAATTTTTAATCAATATAAAAGATTTATAAAATTCTGATGAATTAATCTATATTTAATGCCTAACAATAATATTTTCATTTATATATTCATGATATAATTCTTAAATACGGAAGTGAAAAGGAGTTTATTAGATAAGCAAATCTTTATTATCATTATTATTCTTTTAACTCATCATGAGGAGTTTAGGGCTGGAATAAAGTTTCCCCCAAACACCCCTGATCTTATATTATCAGTTTAATTGTCTTTCCAAGTTCCTGAACTACTTTATCTACTATTCTTCTCCAAATTATTCTAAATCTGCTCTAGATTGGTTTCTATACAGTACATATTGAGAACAGGGTTGGTAACCTGCAATGTTGTAGATCAATAAATGTGGATTTTTGAATAAATTCAAATTTGGCACAATAAATAATTTTTTGTGTATTTATTAGTTCTAAACTCGATTATATCACCTTTAAAGCTTTCCAATTTTTGAAATTAATCAGATTAAATTTTTACAAAATAATGAATAATTTGAAATAAACCTAACCGAAGTTGCTTGAATGGTGCCTCAATAAGTTACAACTAATTTTATACAGCTTTCCTATATAAAATGATCACTATTTTTGGTTTCAAATTTCCCTTGCAATATTTTGTTTTTCTTAGTAATTATCTTTCCTTTACCATATTGAATGTCTAACTTCTGCTGGTTAATTTTTTTGCACGTTTTTCTTCCAAGTTATTTATTGATGATTTTATTTTTAAATAGTTGTAATTATGTTTTAACTTTCAGTTTTATAGATTTCTATATCTGCTATACACTAATAAATTGATCCATAGTTTCTCTTGCTCTGTTTGAATGTCTATTTATGCACCTTCATATTGAAAAAAGTTTCCAAGATAGCAGAATTTTTCCATTTGTTTGATACTTTGACACATGCTAAATTGAAGGCAACATTGTCATTAAGACTCATAATTTTTGTTAATAGTTTATTTTAAAGCCATTTTGCCTGCTTTATCAATTATCAAAAAGAATATTTTTTAGTTATCACTCACTACCCAGTGCTTAATTTTTTCATAGCTCTACAACATTATTAGAAACAAGTCAATACTAAACATATAAGCATTCCTGTATTCTTGATTGCATTTCAGGATTAATGTAGTATTTTCATTCTGCATCCAACATTAATAGTTGATATTCATTACCATAATTAATCTATTTTTTAAAATCAGTCATCCCTGCATTTCAGAATTAATGTGGTATTTTCATTCTGCATCCAATATTAATAGTTAATATTCATTACCATAATTAATCTATTTTTTAAAATCAGTCATGTTAATTCTCATTATAAACAAGGCAAAACTCCCCATGCATTAGATAGGGATTTTATGCACAAGCCTTCTGGCATTCATTGATAACTCTGGTTGCACTACTGTATGAAGAGTTTTGCCTTGTTTATAAACAATTATGTGCTAGTATAAGAGATGGTGATAATGTGATGCTTAGTAGTTCTCATTATGCTACAGAGTACCTTTTCAGCATCAACAAAAATATCATTGTAATAGAAAAAATGTTATAACCTTGGTAAAAATTTCATCTTAACAGAAATTTAATAATATATTTATGTATGTAGATAAGAATGTAGGTATACTTTTGAAATATTCTAGTTTTTAATGAGATATGTCACAACATGCTGATAATTTACACCTATATATTTTTATAATTGAAAAAACAACAATTACAAATTATTAAGAATAAAAAAGCTAACCTTTAAATTAATTTATACCATGCATGTGCCAAACACATTCATACACACATATTATAAAACTGCAACTTATTATGCTTATATTTCAAACATATAGTTACTGACCTTAAAAACATATATAAATTATTTATAATAGGTAAATCAGCATTCAATTAGATCAAATTATTCTATAAAGCCTGTATTTCGAGCATCATGGTTGTTATATTTATTTAATGTATATTATAAAAATTCACTTTACAAGTTGATTTTTTCAAGCAAGTCTCTTTATGACAGCTTTTCAATAAATAATTTATTGATTATTTATTAGATAAAAATTATTATATTTATTTTAACTTTAGCTATAGAATTAATTTTTTAAATGTTTTACTATTTGTATGTACATGAATATTATTATTTTTATTTAATCATTCATCTCTCTTATACAAAGTCTTTCTCATACATTACTTAGTATTCTTACGCTTCTTCAAACATATGCTTATACACATTGGAGGAAAAAATACGTAAGTGGATCCTAATATACATTTCAAATAAAGCAATCTCTTGAGTTAGGCTTAATCATCTTATAATTCCTCGATATCAGAAACTATTTCTTTTTATATTTATTTAATATATACTACATTAATTACCATTATAAATACAGTATCTTATTTCAAACAAGAATTCTTTGATTAAAACAATTTTAATAAATAAATAATTATGATTCACTTTAAATAGATTTAAAACTTTTTTTTAAACTTTAGATATATACTTTTATTTTTTTATTAAAGATTAAATACATCTTTGATTGTTTAGATTATTGCAGTCATATAACATTCTTTAATAAATATAACAGACAGTGATGTTGTTTGACTTAAAGGAAGACTTTAGTTAATTGAAATACATATTAGGAGCCATTCTGTCTATAACCACGTTTGATGTGTAAAAATAAAAAGTTGTGGTTTCTTTTAAAAAAGATGTCTTTGAACAGAGGGAGCCATTTAATATACAATTAATAAAAGATGTATGATAATTTCTAACCTAATAAAAATAATTAGTAATCATTTATGGATTTATCGAAATACTGTTATAGTCAAAAAGTGCTTGATCGAAATACAGCATTTGTAAAATTAATTTATATATAATATAAAAGACATAACTGAGTGAGTAATTTAATATTTATTAAATTACTATATTTTCAACGTTAGCATCCTACTTATCATTATCAAAATTATAACATTTAAAAAGACCATTGAATTTTATATTACAGTACATGTAATAATGGCAAAGGTTCAATGTATTATATGTATTTTTAGCAGCATATTTTTTTACCCTCTCTGCAACACTTACTGTAATCTCTAGTAAATAATAATAGAAATCAGATGAAAGTGATTAAAAAATCCCTTTCCTCTGCTGTCCTATCAAATATCCCCTGACTAATTTCAAGTTTATGATTTTCTGTGAGGGTCTTTGGATCTTGGAACAACACATTTGGGCTTTTAAGAATCTAATATACCTTTCTTCCAGCTACTATCATTTACTTTTTTTTTTTTTGTATTATCAAACCAACAGCCCAAACTGAAATCAATTAAATCTGTTTCTATATATTATTATGCCCTTAGTTTTTTAATAACTATAAACATCCGTAACCTGTGACCAGGATTTGTATAAACCAATGAAATATGACTCACATAACTCCACCTTATATGCTATTGTTTCACCAGTTCTATAGAATAATACTAGACTAGTTTCCAAGCTTATGGCTTTCATTAGGATCTTGGAATTGTACATCATTGGACCTTTAAGATCTAATGCATCTTTCTTGCAGCTACTATCATTTACCTCTCATTTATACTATCAAGCCATCAACTCAAACTGAAAAATGTATAAATGTTTTTGATCTAAGCCAACTAGTCTGTATGATCAGTCATATAGATCTGAAATCAGTTCAGTTTTTACAAAGTATGATGTTCTTGGCTTTTTAATAACCATAGGCATCTCTATCCTGTGGCTAGGATTTGATATAAACCAATATATCACATGATTTCAACTTGATATTGTTTTAGCAGTATATTTTTTCACCATCTCTGATGTCTCTGTAAGCTTTAGTAAGTAATAATAGATGCTAATGCTTAATCAATTTCTATCTTGTGCTGTCTTTTATTACTTATTAAAGCTTACAGTAAATGGTATGGAGATGATGAAAAAGTATGCTGCTAAAACAAAAGTGTTATCTCCGAAGTCATGTGATGTTTTATTGATTTATACCAAATTCTGAGCACAGAATAAAGATGCTTATAGTTATTAAAACTTCTAAGGTCACCATAATACTTAGAAAATGAACAGGTTTCAGATTTATGACTATACAGAATAGTTGGCGTAGATTGAAAACTTTTATATATTTTTACTTTGGGCTGATTGCTTGATAGTATAAAAGAGAGGTAAACGATAGTAGCTGGAAGGAAGATGCACTCCCTAAAGATTCAGGTGCATTGCACAGTTTCAAACTCCTCATTAATAAAAATCACAAGCTTGCAAACTAGTTCGGGGATATTGGATAGAACTGCACAGGATAGGAATTTTTATTCATCTATTATTAGTTACTATAATAGTAAGTAGCATAGAGATGGTGAAAAAATATGCTGCTAAAACAACATGTAAGCTCATGTGGTAGAGTTGTACAATATTTTAATAATAATATTATTGTTATAAATCTATTAGATAAAAATTTTAAATTTAAATTGCTACTATAAAATTAAAATTGATGGCCATTCTTATAAAAATGAGCAAACTCTTATTAAATATCTGATAGAAAAGAGCATTTGTAGTAAAAACAAAACAAAACAGTATTCTGAAAAAAATATTTAATTATTTATTTAATAATAAACTTTCTCTGGCTCAATTAAATATATGGCATTGATTTTATGAAATAGTTACCGACTTATCAAAATAGAATTTGAATTTCTCCTCATAGACAAACAATACTTGATTATGAACATTTTTTGGCAACTCTTTGCATAAGATGCTAATATAAAAGATTTCATATTTAAGTGTGAGTAAAATAAAGCTTTTAAACAGAAACACAGCCTTTGTAGTAAAAACTATTAACAGTAAATTTACTTTTTCCCAATTAATGAAAAAATAAAATGTAGTCTGTGCATGTTAAATATATGTCAAACAAAAAAAAAAAAATAAAATCAGAAATCAGCATTTTATTTTATTTTTTGTCTTTGGAAAAAAGAATGACAGAATTTAATGAGTGCAGAAGTTTTTAGAAGCAGATCTCCCTAGTACAGTGGTATTCAACCCCCGGTCCATGGACTGGGGCCGGGCCACAGAAGTTTTCTGCCGGTCCATGCTAGACTGGCAGGCAAGTTTGTAATAATAAAATAATATTTTAAACTTTTAATTAATATAAACAATTTTTATTTATTTTTTCATTGCATTTTTACCCAATTAAAAAAAAAAGAAACAGAACGAAAACAAAATCTAATCAGTCGTACATAAATTAATTTATTTTTCCATTTATCACAGATGTTTATGGGGGGGGGGGGATTAAATTTATTATTTTTCTAAAAAAATTTTAAAAAAAAGTTTTTTATTATACAAACTCCATATATATATAACTTCATCTTATATATGTAACATTAAATACAGATATTACATTTATCATAATCATTGTCGTGTAATTATAGTAGCTGTGATATTTCCCAATATTCAGGCGAATAACATTTTATTCCTGCACGTTTTAACAATGAAATAATAAATGTCGAAATGCAAGCACATTAATGAGAATGATTGTTATTGTACTGTTTTCTGTAACAGTATGACTGTGCAACTCGAGAAAGAGTGTTCAGCATGTGAAGGTAAGCAACACCATTACACTATACAGTAAAGATTGTGTTGTTTTGGTCAGTTATAACAATTATGCTCATCTAAGGCTAAGCAGTTTACATCTTTAAAAAAATTTATCTGTAAACTTCTGCCAGTCTGCAAAATCTTATTCTTATTTTTGTCAGTCCAGTGTGAAAAGGTTGAAGACCACTGCCCTGGTATGTGTATATTCTCTCTGTGGAATTAATTAACTAGGCAATAGAATAGTATAACCAAGTGATAACATTTGATTATTGTTGTAGTAATTTCCTTTAATTGCTCAATTTTATCATGATTTATTTTAGTACTATGTCATCAATATTTTTTTAATAATTAAGGCAATTGATTCAGTACCTCATCTAATACTAAGCCAACTCTGCTTTCGACTTTGTTAACATTAAGCATATCTATAATTAAGAATATAATAATTAAACTAACATAAATAACTTAATATATACATTTTTTTCAATAGGTGGAGTTGCTGATCATAATGGATTATTGATAGTTGGAGATGAGTTGTTAGCAGTTAACAGTAAAGATATGACCGTTTTAAGTCGTTTTGATGCATGGACCTACCTCAGGAATTTACCACCTGGACCAGTAACTTTAAAAGTCTTTAGGCTTATGACGTAAATCGTAATTAATAATTTTGATATGTAGAAATATAATTTTGAAAAAAAAAAAAAACTTTTTCCAAGTATAAATATGTAATTAAAATATATGAAAAAATATTTTTCTATTTTTTAAGCTAATGCTTAATTTTAAATGCATTATATATTACTTTTTTTTCATAATTTAAAAAATGAAAAATGGTGTCAAATCTTTTTTTTTTACATTATTTGAATGTAAGTTGTGCGAAAAATGTTATTATCTAATGTATAACATTATACAGAAAATCAAACATTTTGCATAATGTTTATTTATGTTTAAATCCCCCACCCCTCCGCCATGTGATTTTTTTTTTTAAAAAACAAAAACGTTATTGTTGTCCATACTATATGTTAGCACCATCAAAAATAGGAAACTGAATTATTATTGAAAAATTTTCTTTCTCTATTAAAATAAAATTTTGTTGTTAAAGAATTAAAAAAAGTAAATAATTGTTAAGTTGTGAAAGCTTAATTTTTCACTTAGTTTGTTTTTAAATTGATGGAACCATTTTATTTTTTTTTTAGAGAAAGAGATCATCTTGCCACTATTTTTCTGAAGCTCCTTTTGATGGGTTTATTATTTTTCAATAAAATCCTGAAAAGGTTATGCTTTTCAAAAAAGGAGTAATTCATATCTATTGTTGTTGTACTGTAGTTATAGATAAAATCATTAACATTTTTTTTTAAGTGGATAGTGTCAAAGTTGGATTGCAAAAAGTTTGACATTATTGTAATGATTTTATTAAATGTTATTTTATAATTAAAAGTTAATAATAATGTTTTGCTTTGAATAATTATTATGCTCTTAGAAGACCGACTATATGATTCTGAAACCAAATATTAAAGTTTAGATAATGTTGAAGACAGTTCACCATTCTTTGCAATGAGATTATGGTATCAGGACATCATCTTAGTTTGATCTGGACTAACTCAATCATTATATGAGTTGTCAAATATGTAGTATACAACATAACATTAGCAGATATATGTAAATAAGCCTCTATACATATATATTGTTCACTTGGTATTATGCATTTTAAAATAAAAAATACACAATTTATTAAGACAAAAGGAGAAAAAGAACAGAATTTATGATTGGATGAGATTTTTAAAAAAACTATCATATAGTGTGATTTTTTTGCTGTAAAGAGACAATAAAAAAAACAATAATTGAATAATTTTTATTTGGAAGATTGTTTAAATGTTCTCCATTTTGTCTTTCTGCTAAACCAGATATTATAAAATTTAACATTCTACAGCAAAAGATGCATACATAGAACTGGCAGGTGAGTATATGCATCGGATTGAAATATATATACTTTACCATATTTCTAACAAAACAAATCAATTTATTGGTTCATTGTGAGGCAAATACACAGGTACTAATGTTTATAACCATCATCAAACATTTCTTATGAGGACTTTATAAAATCTTGATCACAATAATTAACTATCATACTTTAATAAAAGTCAATAAACATCTTTTGTGAATATATATATGTTTTAACTATCAAAGACCTGTCTTACTATTTATTTTTTATAAGATACAAGTGTGTGAGTAGAGATAAAGAACAAACAGCTAAAATTATTGTTTTCTTTATTTAAAGGGGCAGGGTGGCAGAAAGAATATAGCTATGGACATTTCAAATATTATATATATATGGATGTGCTATGTCTCAACAGATTACATATCCAAGAGTGAGACTAGTTTAATATATAAAAATGGTAAATAATATAAATGCATGAACATATTCAAATAAATAAAATGAGGTAAAGGCCACAACTATATTTAATAATATATATAATTAATAATAATATAATCCCTGATACTGTCCCAAATACAATATATGCTTTTATATATCCATAGATTTTTATAATTACTTCATTTCATAAAATTTTATATCTAAGTAAGCTACCATTATGGCTTACTAAAATAATATAGTTGGTGCACCTATTATAAGTTTCCTAATTTGTTACCTTAACTTTTCAGAGTTCAAGATGTTCATTGAGAATTCTTGTGCTGCTTCACATTGCTCATATTTTAATTAATTCCAGAAACATTTTAATTATTTTTGGAAACCTAGAGTATCAGAATAGTTTAGTTTCAGAATTTATTTAGTATCTATAAACATTTCACTATTTTTCTTTAGATTTGAAAATTAATTATTTATTTCATTGGGAAAACATTGATTTCAATTTTGCTTTTAAACAGACTGTAATCAAATGCTACATATGCACTGTATAACAAATGATTAGTCTGTTTAAAATTAGTTTGAAACTGCAGTAATAAATATCTTGGTCAATTACAATTTTGCTTTTGTAAACATACATATTTTAGTGTGTAAGTTGATTTTAAGAAAATTGTGTATATTAAAATCTTTATATTTTTAAAAATATAATTGTTTTAGTTATTCCTCACAATGTTTCAGTCAAACTTATTATTTTCTGTAACAAAAGCTGATATTTACATTTGAAATTTTTTTTTAAACAAATCATGACAAAAAAAAACTAAGGATTTACTGATATGTTTGTAAGAATTACTAATATTCAAATTATATTCTTATCTCAGTGCACCTTTCATCATAGCTCAATCATATCACAACCATTCAACAGCCTAGAAGGTAGAACAATCATTTGAAACATACTTTTTCAAGAAAGCATTATAGCACATGTCACAATTTTAACTTCATATACACATGCTTTTTAGAGATACTTCAACCTAAATTCATATATATTTAAATACATTTCAAACTTTTATTTCATCATGCATTGCTGAAACATATGATCAAAGATATGTGAAAAAGATCAACGATCCCCAAGATGGGCATTTTGTACTGCTGAACCTACAATCAACAACTGGCCTAGATCACAATCTCTTACACATATCTTCATCATTTGTCTAATATAAATAATATATTAAAAGCAAATTATTATAGTTTAATTGATAAATTTCAATTTTTCTGAATTCATAACTTTGATACAAAACACTTATAGAAATATATTAATAACTTGTACTAGTCATTTATTAAGCTAGACATTATCCCTAGCCCAAATATATAATTTAAGTTTCATTTAATGAATAATATATCTACAGTGTTAATATATAAAATAATAACTAAGGATTTATTGATATGTTTATAAGAATTTCTAATATATATATATAGCATACATGTAGATTGTCTTTACAACTTTAATTCAAAATAAAAATTAAATTCAGAGTTGTAGAAATATAAAAAAGATTTGATTTTAAAGTTTCTCAGAATATTGGTAGATGGTGTTTGTTTGTGATATGGTGAATTTTTACTAAAATTTTTTAAAAATAATCCGAAGAAAATATATACAGTATATAATTAATGTTTTTAAAGATTGATTGTAATGCTTGTATTTAATATGATTTTGGTCGCTGAATACCAAAGTCCAAATATAATGCATGCCTTTTTTATTTTTAGCTAGTTAGAGTAGTTTCTGTGTTAATGAAGACCATTGAAATAGAAATTTATCTTAAGAATCTGTTTAACATTGCTATCTAATATAATTCATTTAGTTTTAACATAATGTTTAGTGAAAAAAAATTATTTACAAAGAAGTGCATAGATAAAATTATGTACTTATAATTACATTGTTGCAAGTGTGCAGATATCTGCAAAGGTGATAGACCAAACTAGGATTTTGTTTAAAAAAGATTGTAATGAATTTGAGAAGGAATGAAACAGAAGTGGCATCTTAAGCATCACAGAGTGAAAATTAAAAAAAGCTTTATTCTAATGTTAAGAAAAATCTCTCAATTCTCTACAAAATTGTCTATTAATGAATTTCTTCTAGAAATTATCAAATACATTTTCTGGAAGATTATTTAACATTGTAAAATGTATGCATATGCAGAGATACTACATATATATATATATTTAATATAAATCTTGAACTGTAATTTTTAAGATGCACACATACATAAGAATATCCATCGAGTATTCCAGCAGAAATCAATGTTCCATCATGGCTATTGATCACTCTATAGGTGAAGCAAAGAAGCACAAAAACATTCAGATAAGACTTATATTAAGATTCGATTTAATACACTGAATATAAAATGCGATATACTTTTAGACTAGTTCCCATGGATAAATAAAAAGTACAAATATCAAGAACGGAAAATTAATAAATAATCACTGAGGTAACAAACTATTAGAGCCTTCTATGTTGACTTTTTCATTATTATATTTGATATTACATTTGATCTGTTTTGAGTAAATTTATCTGCATGAGTTATGTAGTTAATTTTTACAAAATATTTACATATTATGTTATTGATTACAAAGATTCTTAATCTTTTTTAGGCAGATGATAGTTGTTTAGAAGCAGATGAAACATTTTATCAACCATATAAAAAAAAAGCATAAAGTTAAAACTTTTAAGTGGCAATGTATTATTTATTATCTTTGCTGGTGCTAACATATTTAGAATTTTGATTTAATTTCTATTAATATTATTATGGTTTAAATGTAAACAATGAAATAATAGAAGATAAACTAAATTACAAATTTTAAGTTGTTTTTTTAAAAAAAGCAGAATAAGGTGCTTTAATCTTTTTAAAAAAATAAAAGTGCCAAAATTGCTAAATAAAACTTACATTTTTTTAAAATTATACAATATTTTTCTACTTGTTCATTACTATTTAGAAAGTTGTTACAAAAAATGGAATTTTATACCATCGGGTAGTTTTTTTTTATTTTTAACTTTTTTTTTTTTGCGACTGTTAAATTTTGAAAATATATTATCTGAACTTAGCAGATATTTTATTAAGCATTTCTATCCAAAGGTACATCATTTATTAACTATTTTTATGTATCATAAAAAAAAAACTTACATAAACATCACAAAAATGATATACCAAATTACTTTTTGTTTTTATACATTTTATATATATGTGAATGTAAATTTTGTCTTAAAATAGTTCTTTAATTATATATTTTATGTGAAAGTAGTGTACATTATCCTATAAAATCAATGTAAAACCGAAAATTTCACAAGTTGGGATGCTTTTATTTGTAAAAATTTATTAATCTTTTTTTCAAACATACATAAATCATGTACATTAGATTACTAAATAACTTTTGTAAAGAAAAATATTTGTTTCGCTTGGAGCTTGAATTTTGCATCAGAGCTTTTTTTAAAAATAATTTACTTGTATTCACCTCGTGCCTATACCGTTCAAAATGCTTCAGTGCACATTTATTTCATTTTATATTGCTTACTACTTAAATATTATTAAACATTAAATAAATGTTTAATAGATGATTTAAATAAATGTTTTATGGTTTTAAAGCAATGTGAAAAATGAATTTAACATATAGAGAAAAAGATGTGTTATTGAAATTTGTTCTTATTCATACATCTCACTCCATTAATATAATTAACAATAAAGCCAACTTTTAAGATTTTGTTTTGTAATTAAAAAAAAAAAGACTTGAATTTATTAATTACACTCCATAGAATGTGAATTATTTAATCAATTTTCATATCCTCAGCAGTCAATCTAATTGAAATATTCATGAAGCAGTTCTCAGTTAAGAAAACAAAAGAGAAGGATCTAAATCTGTCAGAGTTAAATTACTATGTTTTAACACACTGGTTCTCACTTGACATTATGGACATATAATTAAATATAAGAATCTG
This sequence comes from Epiperipatus broadwayi, assembly GCA_028023455.1. Classification (NCBI taxonomy): domain Eukaryota; kingdom Metazoa; phylum Onychophora; class Udeonychophora; order Euonychophora; family Peripatidae; genus Epiperipatus; species Epiperipatus broadwayi. Next base: position 72,263 of record JAQFVV010007495.1, on the reverse strand, counting down.
TGTTAAGTTCTATATCTAAAAGAAGTTAACAAACGATGATACTTCATTGTCATTGGTAGTTTGCTTAAATATTGCATTATGAAGGATGGTATGTTGTAGAAATAGCTGTATTCAAAAATTGGAGAACTTTTTACAGAAATTATGAACATATAATAGCCTAAATCTCTCCTCCATATATACATGTGGTCCCAAAGGTCATAGATAGGAAAATTTGTGCATAGTAGTGAATTGCATAAAATATGCATTTTTAACATATATATATATACACATATCTATCATACAATTTTATTTTTAAATTAATAATTAAACAAAAAAACAAAGTCTATAAATTGTCTAGTTGCAATAAATCACCTATTTTCCCTTTAATCAGATAATTTACATTATTATCTATTTATACAAACCATACCTATTAAATACATCTCAAATGCCTAACTTTCAATATTAAGAAAAGTAAACTATACAGAGATATAAACATCTTTTTTATTATTCATCAAAACTCTTTAATATGCAAATCAAGGGAAAACTGATTTTTATTCCTAATCATAGTTGTAATAAATAATAAAATTAAAACAAAGCAGTTGTACATTAATTGCACACACAACTAAACTAAACAAATACCCATTAAACAACCACAAAATAAATGCCCATGGAAATCACAGAAAATATGATTCAAAGGATGCTTTATTTAAGTATGGTAGGGGGTGGGGTGCATTTAAAAAGAAAGAATGTTCTTAAATTTTTAAAAATAGATTACAATGAAAAAAAAAAAACTGATCTATATTTTAAAGAAAAATATATATATATAAAAATGAGTGGGATTAATCAAAATTGATTTGTTTTAATTACTATTGCATAAAAATTGCCCACCTATATATAAATAAGCATTTACTAAGCACTATTTTAAAGGTTTATATTATTATTAATAAAAAAATTTATACAGAAAATGTTTATGTATATAAATATAGGGGAAAATTGATTTTTAGTTAAATTTCCAAGTTTCATCGTTTAAATAAATATTTTTAATGAAGAAATGAAATATTATGGTTAGGGTTTGCTTGTTATATTGTAATCACAGTTACCAGAAAGTAAATTAAAATTTGATTTTCTTTTTCTTTTTTTTATTTATGTAATAGTTTTTGGAAAACCAGATAGCTGAATCTGTGGTTATGGAGAAACTACTGTACTTAAAACACTCCTTAAAATAGCAAAATTATATTGAATTAATGGTTCTTTAATGCTTATTTCAGATTTTTTCAAATGTTGTATATATGTCAACAGTAGTGCTTGTAGGAATGACATTTTGAACTTACATGCATATTACATGCTTTTAGTTATTGATAGAGCATTCATTTTAAAGCTTGAATATCATAAATTATTAGAAATTTGTGGAATGCAGCATTTATTTTCAAGCAATTAATACCTTTTATTCAATAAAATTATCTGTCTGTAAAGATAGGTTTTAAAAATGTAAAAAATTAATGAATTATCTTCATTGCATTATACCTTTTGTTTGCTTCATATAAGAATAACAATTTAATGCATTAAGTTTACAATACCATCTTTTTTTGCTAGATAGGTATAATTATATCTCATATTGTTAATTTATAATTATCAACTTTTTTTTTTAAATGCATAAATTAAATCTATTTCAATGTTTATACATATAATTTATGCTTTAACAGGGTTTATACATTACAAATATCTATTTTTATTTATCCTCAGTAATAATTATTGTTCATACATTACTAAGCATACAAAAATTAACTAACTTTACAATACAGATCAAAAATGTTTTTAAAACTTTAGAAATAAAAGGATGAGTGTGGATATGTGCTAGTATAAAAATCTTTCCTACAGAGAAATTATCACACAAAACTTTATAAGATGATCAGAACTTCCAAAGATTTCCAAACAGGTAGTTGTAAAAATATTGTTAATATAAATCTTTGGCAAAATTTTTTTTTTGTTATTTATATATTTTCTTCCTATATAAGAATCTAATCAATAGATATAGTTTTATATACAAATATACGTCATATTATTTATTAACCAGCTTTTGGTTAGTAAGTGTGTCATTTTAAAACTCAACTTGTTTATATAGCTATATTCATTCAAACTCTGTATATATTGAATATATTTTCACATATTTTGATATGAATGTATAAATATATATATACACATGCTTACATGTATTTATATTGATTGATAATAACTTAAGTAATTTAATGAATGCCGATTAAACTATAGGATGCTTTCATCTTGAAATTCTATTAATCAATCTTTTAATAATAAAGGCATAAATATAGCCACTATAGGATTTCAAGCTAAAAGTAGGCTATAATTTGATCATTATTTTTATATACTGCTATCTATTAAGTAATTGAATTTTTTGTATCAGTAATGTATTAAACACACATGAATATGTAACTCTGACATCAAATATTCCTGATTTTTATTTTAGTGAGGTGTGAATAGGAACAAATAACAAAATACTTGTTATAGAAATATAAAAATGTTGAAATTTTATACAGATATGTATACAATATATTAAAATGTTATTTAATAAAAAAGATACATTTTAATATCTTATGGTTGTAATTATTATTATTATATGTCTTTGTAATATACTGCAAATGGAACTTTTTGCTATTTTTCTTGTTATAAAATTTTTTCTGAAAATATTTTAATAAAATGAATTCAAAAACATAGTGAGCCATTTTGTTTTAGAAGATGAATACATTAAACACATTAACAAAATATTTATACAAAGAATATTTAATTAGAGAGGATTTGAATACAGATGGAGGTCATTTATCTTTTTCATATGTATCGGTTATATAAGATGGAGTGGATAGCTGAAGGGAGCTTGATAGTCTGTTTTTAAATCCTCTCTAATTACATATAAAGTTCAGTATATACATCATACTTGTAGTCAAAAAGAATATTTACACAATTTGTATTAAAAGCTACAATAGTTTTAATTATTTTTATTGATAAAAATTGTGCTTGTACTTCATGTTATGTTGATAGTAGATAGAGTAAAAACAGTTTACTACATAGCAAAAGCTTCTCTAGTATCCATCCACAAAGAGATGGCAAAGAATACTCAGCAGGCTATTCAAGTGACATTTGATTGTTGTTTGTCCTGCATGGTAAAAAGTGGACAAATGTTGAGTTGGAAAAAAAAACACCAATTTCATTAAGTGAATTGCTGTGTTACAACTGCATTTTGATAAATATGGACCTTTGAAGCATCATATGATTATATTTTTTACCTTTTTTTTAATGATAATATCTTAATAAACATTCACAATGAGAAAGAAAAAAAATGATATATCATTATCAGTTTCTTTCAGTGATCAAAATAAATTTATAATATTTTCAAATTTTAGTTTTCTTATTGTATTCATTTAAAATCTAAATGTCATTTGGTTCTCATCAATTAATTTATATTCTGTGAATCTAATGTAAAAAAACAATATAAAGTGAAAACGTGAATATCATTAGGAAGTCATATATGCAAAAAAAAATTTACACAATTCAATATAAATATATGAAGTATGTCGTATTATTTTACTGCTTCAAATATAAGAATAAGATGTATGAAAAATGGCTAAAGCAGCTGAAAAGTGAGAAAAATAATTAATTTCCAATTGCTAGATGAGGATTTGAGCATATCGTTGTTTTATTCTCTACTTAAGAATAGCTAAATATTCAATGAATAATATAAGATGATTAGGTGGATATTCTACAAACTGTTTACTTGAAAAAAGTCCTAAACATTATTGAAACCTGAAAAGATTTTCAAGTTTTATCAAGCTGGAATTTAAATAAATTCAGTTATGAGAAGTAGTTAATGATCTTTTATTCCTTATGACTCTTAATTACTAATATATGTAAATTATACAAAACTATGAATGTTAACATATAAATGAATTAAAATTTAAAATGACAATTTTAAAGTTTCCAATTTTAAAAACCAACTTTCGATACACTTGATTGATTTTATTATATTTATATTCATAAGTTTTGTAATCATCTTTCCTATTTTAAAAGCATAAAAATCATTGATAGTTAAAGATAAAATGTTCAGAATCATGCAAAAATTTTAAATTATTAAAATACTTTATCTGAGTATTTTCAGCTATGACAAATTATCATTATGAATGGTAGTTATTCAACATTATATTAGATGGAGTTAGAGTAACTGTTCGTTTATGACTTTCATCACATTACCATTATATTCTATTATTAAGTTTTTCCAGCCTGCTTTTGAAAGAAAAAATATATATATATTTTGCAATTTTTATATTTTAATAATTAATCTAAATATCAGAAAACATTAAAAAATAATAACATATGAATGACTTAAGCAGTGTAAAAAAATAAATTAATTTATTTATTCACGTTAAAAATCAAGTTAATGCTTTTATTTTATATCTATTTGGCTTGCTATAAAAAATTCAATACATAAATAAGCAAATAAATATCAAAAATTTTGTATAAATTCTATTGTACAAGTTCTGGCCTAATAATTACTGACAAAGTATAATTATTTCTCAAAACAGTTAGTTGAAATTCTTGATCCGTTTCAAGGAGTTTAAATATATCAGCTGAAGATGCAATTGGTTTACTGTTAACGTGAGTTAAAATGTCTCCTTTTTGAAGTCCACTTCTATAAAAAAAAAAAAAAAAAATTAAAATATACCTTGCTAATAAACCATGTAAAGAAATTAAAAAAAAAAATTGTAATGACTACATATGCTTTTATTAAAAATAAAGACGTCTAGCGTTGATAGCCGAGAGGTCAGCACAGCTGCCTTGCAAGCAAGCAGTTGCTTGCAGACAGTTGTCATGGGTTCGCTTCCCGGCTGATGCTTTGACATATGAAAAAAAAAAATTAAGTCTATTTTATAGAACAGTGAAGTTAGGTTTAAGAATGGTCTTTATAAATGTTTTATTTATTCAGTTTGAAGAAAATATTTGGGCTATTGTGATATTATGAAGAGTGTAAAAAAAAAAAATTGAAAATATTAGAAATATAAAAAATAATCAAACAATTTGTTGCTAAGGAGGTCATATGAAGTTCAAGCAATTGAGTAGTGATCAAAGTATTTTTATTTCTGATCCACTATTCTATCATTACTCTAAAAATCATGAGGGATATATTAGCGAAATAATAATAATAATTTTAGGTATTCTGAAGAAAATTATATAGGATGAAGATAGAAAAAAAAAGTTGAGAATGAATTAATCTTATGAAAAAAAGTAGCTATGGATGTTTGAAATTTAAAGCAAAAAATAGAAAGGTTTGGGAAATAAACTAAAATTAAAATTATGAATATAGATGATAAGTTAAATGATTTATTGTAATGGAAAGTACAGAATAAGTGAATATTTAAAATATTTAGAAAATTTAAAAATTAAGCAATAATGAAAAGAGAAATAAAAAATTAATTCTGGCTTTTAAGATATATCTTTAGAAGAAAATAGAAAATATTAACAGAAATAGTGAAAATAGAATATTTATTATTCCCAGACTAAGAAATTATGAGACATATTTTTTATGAATATTATATTACATTACCATAATAGCTTTTAACTTAAACATATCAAAAATGCATATAAATTTAATTTATACATACCTTACTTTTAACTAGTACTTATTCATAACAATTATACTTTAATAAATATATAAATGATCATTAAACATTCTATATATTTTTTAGAAATTATTATTTTAAATATAAAATTTAAGTTTTACAAAAGACCAAATATGTCTACTGCTCTTTATAATATATTTGCATAGTTACCTTTTAATCATTTATTTCTGGTATATTTGTAAGTAATATCTTCAAATACATTTATAGATATAAGAAAAAAAATGTATATTTATAAAGATATCCAAAAACTAATATGTTGAATGTTTCTTTATTACTGAATACCTATAAAGTTTCAACAAATAACATTGGTTTTAAACAGATATGACACTTTATTGCAGCTTCTTAGATTATTCAAATAAAAAAAGTTTAAAATAAATTATTTAGAAATCTATTTTGCCAATGCAAAAAAGTCATGGCGATGGAGTTAAATTTCTCCTATTTAAGCAAACTCAGTCTATAATAAAAAAAATTATTTGTAAATAATCAGCAATGCATGACAAAGCATCTGCTAATGATTTGAAGGATATGACGTTTTCTCACCCAAGACTTCCCTACTCTTTTCTTTTTTTTTACTTTAATGTCTTCATTTACTTAGTCTCTCACAGCAGTGAGATTATAATAAGATTATGTGAAAAAATATTTCCATTTGTTAAATACATGTGCAGCAATTCTGATTCCAATCTTATCTATTATTTCATATGGGAACAAGTTTATTTGACTTGAAATATATAATTATGGTCATGCACAAGGCAATACTATCAATAATGAGTCAGTTTGAAACTGAATTTGAGGTATGAGTTTCATTCAGAAAATGATTGTATATTTTGAAAATCCTATTTAATATTACCTTGCCTCTTCAAATTTATACGAATATGTGACACAATCACCTGCTGGAAAATCAGGAATTAATGATGGTAGTAAAGAAATATATATATATTTTTCTAAATGCAAATTACACAGAATATGGGAACTTTGCTTAATGTTAATCTTCAAGACTTCAATGAATAGCAATAATACATAAAAAAATTGTCAAAGTTTAAGATTACTATAGATGCTCTTAGTGAAATTAATTTGAAGATAGTGGACTATTAACTTTTTTGAAATCATAATTCATCAAGAGGAAAAAAAAAAGCATTGTGTTGGATATGATGTGACTTCTATTTGTGGAATTCCTAAACATAATAAAAGGCTAATGATATTAAAAATTGATTTACATAATATTAACTATGTTTATTTCATTAGTCCACATGCTCCAACATTAGATTACTAAAGTTCGGAGAAAAAAAGTTTATAGAGTTATTGCTTGTATATTATTGGATCAATACTAATAAAATATGCCTTTTTTTAACTTGGATATTTTAATACTTGTGTTGTTTGAACAATAAATCTATTTTATTTATTGGAAATAATGGTATTGGATCAGAAAACTTGAATCATTTGTTGTTAATGAATTTTTGATTAACATATGAAATTGATTACCATGAATATTTTGTTTAGATTGAAAAATTATTATTCTTTCTCCTTCATTCACTGTGCATTGTTACTAACATATAGTATTATAAACACTTTTCTTTTATCACTTTATAGAATGCAAACATATTATTTTTGTCAAATAATTTAATTTTTTTACAGTTTCAACTGTTCGGCAGTCTTCTTCAGAGTTACTAAATATTTAAATACATATGACATAGAAATGAAATATTTTCCTATATATAAATATACAAAATAATATTTTAATCACATTTGAAATTAAAATATATAAGAATATTTGTATAAATGCGATTAAAATTTTATTTTACTATTTAGATATAGTAAAATGTTTCATTTCTATGTAGTCATATACATTTAAATATTTTGTAGCTCTGAAAAAGATTGCTGGACATTTAAAACTGTAAGGAAATAAAATTGTTTCAAGAAAATAATATGTTGCATTGTATAACATAAAAATAATGGTGTTATTAATTATAATTACATAGAATGAAAAATCAGGGTATGCACTGATATCAAAATAATGGCATCTTATGTATTATGTTAAAGTGTTGTCTTAATCCAAATGCAATAGTAGAAATTTAATACTAATTCTTCAGATGTTGAACACTAAAATTACTAATTTGAAATTTCAAACCGGTCATTTGGTTGAAAAAAAAAATTCTCTAAATAAGTGAACTTGTCAATAAGTTTAAAATCCTGACTGGTATTCTGATCATAATTGTATTATTAGTAATTTGATTACAAAAAAAACATATTGAATTCTGTGCTTTCATTGATAATAAAATTAATGTATAGCTTCAAAAATAATAGAGCTTTAAAAAGCAATTACATAAATTTGCGACAAACATAAGATAGAAAAGTTTTATATTATTTTATCAAACAAACTAATTAAATATATAAAAGATGACTCAAGATAAAATAACTTTAATCACATACATATGAGAAAACAAAAATGATTATTTCTATTATGCATTTTTTTAAGGATATATTTTATATTCATTATATGATAATTGCTCTATGCTATAAGATTTTTAGAAAAAAATTAATGATTTTGCATTAAACTGTACAAAATGAAGTGACCTAAAGACTCCTTGAACTTACACATAATCTGCATTTTTCAGCAGTAATTAATCCTCTTCACATCATTCCACTTACAAGCCATTCATATGAACATGAAATAATCAAGGAAACTAAATTGAAGTGTCAAACAGATCATATAAAAGTTTTTGGCTATTGCCATCTTCAATAGTGAAAATTCTGCCAATAATATCCATCAGCCATCCTGTATTAAAGCTGATACTAAAATATCAAATCCATAAAGTTTGAAACCCAAACACTTGATAGTTTAGTTATATAGGCATAACCTTGCTCAGTGACTATAAATTAACTTGATATATGGTACCATGTATTTCAAGCAAAGTAACACAGACTTCTTTAACTTATATATAATCCACAATGATAATAATAATTAATTCAAGCACATGTCACTATGTAAAAGTATCTTAGGATAAGGTATGATCAGACTGCTATTCCATTATTAAAAAATTAGCATTTTCAAAGTAATAAATCAATGCCTTATATTGTGTTTCTAAATTCAATGAATTTGATATCCAGCAACAAATTCTTGTGGGACTACATCAAAAAAAGTCATGTTTACTTTACCCATACCATGGAATTTTGAATAACCTGAAGATGTGCATCAATGAAACTATTACATCATTGATAAGATAATGCTGAGAACAAATGGAAGGAACTGCATCAGAGTATTCATGTGTACCAGTTGAAATGAGAGGGGTATACTCGAAATATGAGACTTTCCTCCTTTGTGCATAGATTTTATGTTTATATGTATAAAATAATATATAAAATAAATATTGGAAATCATCTAATTTTTTATAGTAACCCATGCTGGTAACCACTTTTATGCCATTAAGTCTAATAAATCCCTCCATGATTATTTAAAACTTCTTAAAATAGTGGATAAAATAATTTGGAATGAATAAACATTAGAAGCTATATACATACAAATTAAATATTTGCATATTCTAATTATTTATGAGCTTTTTATCTATTTCAATATTAAAATTAACAATTGAAATTTCACCCCTAAAAAACCCTTGCAGTTATTTAATCTTGCAACTATATATATATTTTTTAATAATAATCATTAAAAATATATTGTTTATATTTCCTCAAGATAATATGAAATAAAAAGTTGGTTGTCCTACTTACCGATGAGCTGGAGATCCCACAACAATAGAATGAACTAAAACACCTGACTGGATATCTGGAAAACTAAAATGTCTTCTCTGTAATTCCTGAATTATTGCTGGGGTCAAAGTCAACATTGTGATTCCCATGTAATATCTTCTTGGAGTGGTAGGAGCACTAGAGCCAAACCAACCCCCTATTATTTGCAAAAAATATTCTCAGTAAAGATAAAATACAAAAATGGATTAAATAAATTTAAATAAAAACATGCACATTTAACAAACCTTTTGGCTTTTGTTCTATTGCTTGTAAAAATGACTTTGCTCGATCTGCAGGAATGGCAAAAGAAATCCCAGCAGTAACTTTCATGGTATTAATGCCAATAGCTTTTCCATCCTAAATATATATATAAGATTTATAGCACTGCAGTTTCTATTTAGCTAATAATGAAACTAAAATTCTTTTAGATATTACATAACTGCTGAGTACTGAAAAATAAACAATGAAACACAAAATCCTAAGATATGTGAAAATATCATACTAACATTTACATGTGCAAATAATTAACAACTGTTTTATATAAACAGATTCAGAAAGTTTCTGTTATGAGTAATGATATTAAGAATGCATGCCAACTGTCAATGAAGTTTCTCTGAAACTAAAAGCGTTAGTCATAAGCCTTTGTGTTATACTTTATTTTTCAGACATTATTGATTATATATTTTTTTAAAATCTTACTATACATGTATGTAATGTGTGAAGACTCTACTGGAGAAGGGAAGCATCATATTAGTTATGATTTTATTTTATAGACAGCATAATTTCTTTGTTCTATAGCTATAAGTTGGCAATTACCCATTTATCAAGCAATTTTAAACGAACAGTTACATTAACTATAAAAATTCTATCTATGAATATATGTGTAAAAATATAAACAATTACTATCATTTATTGTCAGTAAAAGCAAGCATTTAATCATTATATGTATTTAATCTTTCATATTTTCAACTAAAATCTGCTTTATTATATAAATTAAGATGACAGTATTCTTATTTGTGGTTTTTCATGTTTATTGGTTTGAAAAAAATGACTTAAAAAACAGACAAAAGCATGATCCTTTAAAAAACAATCCTGAGTCTTATATTGCCATAGTTTGCAATTTAAAATATAGATTTTATATTAATTTATCATCTAATGCTTTATCTCACAGTAAGCTCTGTAGACAATACTTCAGTGCTTTGCTTCTTTTGTTTAAGAATGCTCTTTTACATCATATATCACATGTGCATTTTTATAATATTTATTATTTAAAATAAATTTGAACTGGATAAATAAAAATATATTTATTTCATCATAAACATATATGTAAAAATTACTTAGACAAATAAAAAAATTAAACAATAATATAAATTAAACACATCCTACAAAAATTTCACTAAGATTTATGATTCAGCTCTAAATATAAAACTACTAAGATGAATTGTGTTCAAAGAGTGTAAGACAATGCAGAGCACTGATGATCATGTGTTACTATAACTACTTTTGGGCAGAAAATTTAATACACATACAGTAACTTAAGAAAAAAACAATCATAAATCCTAGAATTTTTTAATTATAAAACAAATCAAGATTAATTACAACCTAAAATAAAATCAAAGGGAATTTATGGAATATTCAGATTTACTAAATGTTTTATAATATTATTTTTTTCAGAAATTGGAGACTATGAATGCTTTATTCCTATGAAATATATAATGATTCATTATTTAGGAGTTGATAAAATTTGAGTACTTTGAAAAAATAATAGTAGATGAAGAGAATGTTGTATGAGGCAATATAAACTTTAATGCCTTATCAAATAAAAACTTGTTTAAGATCTTCTAAGAATGCTATTGTCAGGTGAATCAGAATTAATTCTTATATTTGTAAAAAGAAAATTGTTTAAAAATGTATTATTGTGTCCTGAGCATAAGGAAAAATCATACTTTGAAGAGAATATAGTCCAATACAAATTTTCAAGTTTCTTTTTCCACTCATTTATTTCTCCATTAACTTGCTAACTGAAACAGAATGACTTCAAAATTATAACTTTGCATCAAATTTCAACAGACAAATTAATTAATTTTATGATAGAGCATTTTAATATACAATTTTATTTTAACTAAAAAATAACTCTAGCTTGTGAGTATTCTATATGTATATCCACACAACAAAATCAACACAGATGATATTCTGTGTTATGTCACCAGTTTTTATAACAAGAAAGTTATTAAATATCAATGTTTTATTATTAATATAACTATCTAAGTTACAATTCCAATGAATATTTTATAAGTGGCAAAACTGTCATATATTATTTAATAAAGATAATCATATGCTAAATATTGAAAGAAGGATGCCATTTTCTCCACTTATAATAAAAGTTTAGTCACATTCTAACCTTATTTCTTACTTTTACAGTCTGTACATTATTTGTCTACCAATCAAGATCAACCTGAGCTTCCATCCTCAATTAAGAATGATAAGATACTAATTTACCAATAACTACTGGATTGAGATTGGCTACATAATACAATTTCAAAGTTCATTTGTACTATGAGTAGTTACAGTTTGTAGATATGACAAAATAGATGTGATATCCATTATGTCCTGAAGGCTTTTAAGTGATACAAAATAACCAATATATTTCATAAAGATTGGGTGGAATACAAAAAGAAGATTGCAATTAATTGAAAGACTCTCTTAATTCCTCTTTGAAATCAAACCCATAATGTATTCTCCATAAGTTGTGTAAGATTAATCATTGATAAACAAATATGAATGAGATACTCACCAATAATGCATCGGCCATAGTGAAGAATTTATTAATCCTTACTTCTAAGTTTAAGATAAAAACTAAAAAAAACAATGATTTTTTTCTTCTCAGAAGTCTGATAATTTTTAACTGAGTCATCACATTTTTTTTAAAGGCAGGATGAATGTGTGTGTATATATGTTTAATACACATTCTCTTTTCCATTTATAATCATGGTAGATAAAAATGAATTATTACACTCAGGTGGTAGAAGTTGAAAAGTCATCAACCAAGTCAGCAATTGGTAACTGAAACAGAAAATACTAAAAATTGCCAGGTTTCAGATCTAGACTGGTATTCAATGATTATCATTTATTCACACATCTATATTGTAGAGTATTTTGAAGAAAAGAAAGATTATAGGAATTAGAACTTTCTAATCCTAAATGAAACACAACTGGATTTTGTGAAATTATGAGGTGAAGAGACAATTGATTTGAAGTGATTGTGTATTTCATTATAAAGACATAATTATTGGAAGCATAAGTGAAATGGGATTCATTATAAAGAAAAAAATGGAAAAATAAACATTGTGGATATTGGTGGTATATCGTTAAGAATAATAAGGTTAGTTATTCAACTTAAAGCAAGATATGAAAAACAGATAGAGATCTAACAAGATCTTCTTTTGTACAGAATTTTATATAAATGTACAGAAAGTTTTTGGTCATACCAAATAACATTTTAAAATAGTTATAGTAGATTTTAATATTAGAATTGGAAAATGATTGAAAGAAGTAAGAATAATGGAAGGCAAAAATAAAAGAGGACATAGAATTGTGAAACATGCACAAGAAAAATCTGTAAATTATAAAATATTTTATGAGAAAAATCCAAAATGGAAGTTGATATAGAAACAATCATATAAACCAGAAAAACAAATGCTAAAAAGAAAGGTTAACAACTAATATCCCTTATTTCAAAAATACCCAAGGAATTTAAACTAGAACTTTCAATTTATTTTAAAATATAAATGGACTTTGATGAATTCAATAAGAAGTTATAACAATAGAAAAAAAGCAGCAATTTATCTATAAATGTTTAACTGAGACAAAACAAAATCTAACAATATTTAAGAAGATCTAGTCTTCTAAGCTGAGTATTCATAATTCTTTAAAATAATCCTCAAAAGAATAATAATAAAATAATAAGGGGAGGAGAGTAATGTTGCTAAATAAAAATATAACTGATATAGTTAGCTAAACTACAGATGAAAACAATTGTCAAAAATATACAATCTTAGTATTTGAAGAAAAATTATTTTAGCAATAAGAAAAAAAAAAAAAGGCACTATTACTAAAAAAAATGAAAGAACATAATGAAATGTGTGAATGAGTTCTACAAAAAACTATATAGTAATAAAAAAAAATAACAAAATTAGATATTACAATTACAACATCTTTTTAAAAGAAAAGACATTCCATTAAATGTATAGAGCTAAAAAATATCTCTTTGGAAAAAGTAGGTGAATAGAGAAATTGTTATCAAAATTGTCTATCAAATATTGATAACGGTGAAAGAATATCTAATGATATTAATATTCAAGAAAGGTGACTTAAAAAAATATTAGAAATTACAGATCTATCAGTTCTATATAAGGTTTTTACTAAGACTATTACAACTCATTTATAGAAGTTTTGGATTCAAACTATACAAAAAAAAAAAAAAAAGAATTTTAAAAATGATTAAAGTACTGTAGATCATATCCAAATATTAAGAGAAATTATTGAAAGGACCAATGGGTATTAGTTGACATTTCAATTGTATTTATAAATCAAGAAAAGATATTTGGTTCTGTAAACATTTTTAAAATGATCAAAACTTTGAAATGTCAAGATAAATTCTGAAGAATCCCTATCAAAATGAAACCATTGTTTAGACCACACAAAGAAGATTAGATTAACATTGACAAGAATGTTTGACGGGTGATTCTCTATTTCCAAAAATTTTTATAGCAATTTTATGGAAATTTTTTGTGCATTAAACAAGAAGCTAAGAAAATAAAAATAAACAGTGATTACTTAAATCATTTAGATTTTGCCAATGCTGTGAAAAAATAAAAACAAAGTTACAAAATCTTAAAAAAAAAAAAAATAGGATTAATGATAAATGTTTTAAAAAAAACAGAAATAATGATGGCTTTTCAAAAAGAGAAAATTAAAAATTGATGGTACTGAATTTGAAGAAATTAATAATTACAAATACTTTTATCACATTATTAATACTAATAGAAATATAACAGATAAAATTAAACAAAATTAAACTTGGATGGAGTGCTTTTAGTAGAAATATATTGATATTAAAAGAAAATATGCCTAAGGGTTTGAAAAAAAGTTTTTAATAAAGATTTTTCAGTGGTTACATATGGACTTGAAGATTTGGACTTTTATTAGAAGTACAACACAGATTTCAGACAATATAATGAAGTGTGAAAAGATATATGGAGGGGATTAAAAGCAAAATATTAAATGAAAAAATAAGATCAATGAAAGATTTTAGAAGCTGAAATGGAACTGATTTGGCCTTGATGGCAGAAGAGATGGTCAGTTGAAATCTTCTAAACTGCATCCCAAGAGATTGTAAAAAAACTTTAAATGGATGGATGAGATAATAAAAAGTTTGATGGAACTCAATTAAACATGGAGAGAGTTTCAATGGATTGATACAAATTGTACTTGATGATGATTGGTTGAGATAAACGTGTGTGTGTGTGTATATATATATAATTTATTAGGAAGAGAATGCATTTTAAACTTACTGTCAAAAAAATATCATAACTAAATTCATTGCCTTATAAAGCATAATGCCCAGCAGTAATTTTGTTACAAAAAATTAAATAAATGTTTTATTGGAAGACATAAAAAGTATTTATTCTATTTTATGATTAATTATTTATAAACTATTACTATCAGTAGCTATTAATGAAAGAAAAGATCAGCTAGGAAATGTATTAGTAAATATATTTTATATCTTTTCTGCAAATATTTTATTAAATATAATAAACAACAAAACTGTAAAAATTACATCAATGATATTGTTTTTTATGTCAGAGATCTTCTATAGATTTTTATTAAATAAAACAATAATATATGACTCTATCAACTGGAGCACTTCCTGAGGAGCATTGGTTATATTTTTTGCGCTTATGATTATAATTGTTAATTATTATTTTTAATTGACTGTTTAATTTTGCTGTTTTTTAAAACATTGTATTAAAATAAAACATTAAAATAAAAGTGGATATTTTCTTTAATAATAATAATTACTTAATAAATCTTTTAATTAGTTTGTCAGCACAATAACACATTGTGGAATTATTTAAACTATAATGATAATTGTATAATTTTTTTATTTTATTTTATGGTGAAATTCCAAATTTGAAATGCTAGAATAAATCATATTAAGAAGTGGCAAATAATAGCAGACTATACTCTGAGAATGGTCATAATATTGTATTGTTTAGTTACCCTAGGGTGCCTTTGGGCAAAAAATTTAACATACCTAAAACAAGAAAACTTTAACTTTTTTGTCAATAATTATCTGAGACAGAGAACTGTTTAAGTAAAATCATATTTTTTTTACAATATTGCATTTAATATAATAAATGTTCTTACTGATAAATAAAGATATAATAAATAATCAAATAGTTTTATTGCTTGAGATTGCATAAAAGCTTTGAGCACGGCAAGTGCCAAAACGGAATTAATTCGAGGACCTCATGCTTCAGAAGCTGACAATCTACCATTGCATTAAACCAAGCATTACAATAAAGATTTATTAATGTGAGTAAGGAGAAATGGATTACATATTGTTCTGCCTGTTTTGGTGCAATGGTGAATTGGCAAACTTGGCAGTTCAAGTCTAGATATGGTGGCACAGCTCTGCTACTTTCAGAGCTGGGAATTTTTTATGAACTCCTGAGAAATAAACCATTCAATTACTTAATTATTTTAAATACATATTTTTATAAAATAACTGTATTTTATTGCATTTACATAATACCCATTCTCACAATTGTTTTGATGAATAAAAGAGAATTACATATTCACAATTGATTAAACATATTTACAGATGAACATTTCACTTTACTTATATAAAAATCATTAAAAGCCAGTCAACACTTAGACAATCCCAATATCAGTAACAATCAACAATTTCAAGTTGTTGTCATGGCAACTGTTTGAAATTGTTGATAGTTATTAATATTGGGATTGTCTAAGTGTTGACTGGCTTTTAATGATTATTTACAAACCCATTTAGCCTTGAGCATTATTACACTTATTACTTATACAAAATGACCTTCATCAAATTATTGTTCACATTATGTGACAAACAAAAGAAAGTGAAGATGGGAAGAAACATACCAAGAGAAATAGAAAAGTCACAGATGAAATGGTTTAGAGATAAAAAATTGATAGAAAATCATCAATTGTTAAATATAACATTAGACTGCAATTATAAAAACAAAAGTAGACCCCCAATATGGAAAAATAAAGAAATTTGATATAGAATATATGAGATGGCCAAGTTGTAAAGAGAAAAACTGATATATGCATAAATATATTTGAGAAATAAACCTAAACTTTAAATAATGTTTTTATATAAATATTAAAAATTTAATCTGTTTAAGCTTAGAAATCCCTTCCATTAATTACTCAAACGTATAATGGATGATTCTGAGAGAATAAAGAGAACTAACTGCTCCTGAGATTCTTACAACATATTTCATTCCAGTCTATCTCAAATTACTTCTTGGTATTCCCTTTAAATGAATAAATACTTTGCTCATAATAACACAATTTCTATTCCTAAATTCAATTTTACAGTGCTATATAACTATATTCTTATCTTTTAGTAAACTCATTTAATATTAAAAAGTTAAATAAAAATAAAATTTAAAAGAAATACATACCAAATTAACCAAAGGGCCGCCTGAATTACCAAACTAAAATGGCAAAAAAATAAATAAATACATAAATACTACTTATGAGATATTATATTATGTAATATATATAATACACATAATAAAATGATTATTTCAAAGTAATGTTTGTGCATAAATCATATATATATAAAGTTGAAATAAAAATGAGGCTGTAATTTGTAATATATATTTCAGCATAAAGAAATATGGATAGATAAATAGACATATTGATAGTATGATGTAAATATGTTCTGAGTAAAAATGTATATTTTATTGCTAATTACCATATTGACAGAGAGTTTATGTAACAAAATGAAGTATGAATAAATGCTATTTTGGACATCATAAACACTGATATAAAAAAGTTAGTAAATATTTTATTAAACATAGAAAAAATCCTGAATTTTATTCTCAATTTATGATTAAGATGACAAGCAAACTACATATTCCTATTTTGTAAAGATAATACCGAAAAACTTTAAAAAATATGATTCATATTTTCTTATCATCATCAATTTACAAACATTTACATGAGAATAGGACTAAAAGTCATATCACGTCATAGCTTTTTTTTTACAAACAGAATATACTAAATAAGTTTCTGGAGCACCACTTGATGAAGTATTATTTTCATGTCATAATATTCTAATTCTTGCTCTGTTAACATAATAACATAATTTTCAGCCTAGATCATAAGCATGTTCAGGAACATAAATTTAAGTATGTAATGAAAATGAGATAACTTAGTAAGGCAAGGAGACTAATTGATCAATAAAAAAAATTACTCATGATTATATGTACTGTATATATATATATATATATATATACACAGATATTGATAAATATTTTTATTTTTATGCAATATAGTATTTGTTGTAATATACAAAACAAATCAACTTTCACATATGTGCTGTTTTTTAATATACATTGATGCACACTCATTAATTAGATAATAATCATAATTCTATTATTATCTGGAACTTTTCTCCTCTGCAGAGATTTAATTGCACGTCTTACTTCTTCATTTAAAATGCTAGGCAATTCTGAGGATGTAATAATTATAGGGGATATTTTGTTTTCTTGTTCTTTATTACTATTACACACATTTAATGATATCACTTCTTTTTAGTAATTCTCTCCTATAATATTTCAATTATGTTTGTAAAATTTAAACAACATTTAAAAAATCAGGCTTATAATAGACTCAAGTTCTGAATAATGCACAGTAAACAAAGGTTGATTTATATATAGATAAGCTTAAAGGACAAGTGAATTCACTTGTTCTTTTTCACATCAATTTATATTTAAAAAAACAACAACTCATGTGTAAAGATTGGTCTGTTCCCATATATTACAAAATATAATAAATATAAATCACTGAAAAAAAGAAAGGAAACTAATTTATAAGAGCAAGCTTTCGTTAACCACTTTTAACTTGAAAATATATCTCATTGATTCATACAAATAACTTTATTACCAAATAGATATGTACATTTCCAATAAACCAAATCAATATTTATTGTAATAATCTAATAACAAATAATAATAAGATTTAGACCTCTATACATAAAAAAACTTCTCACTGATTTAATAATTCATAACTTACAGACCAGGTATCTTTCTAAAATTATGGACTTGATTTCAACATAGTAGTTTTTAATATGTCTTTATTCTATTCCTTAGTTTCTACAAGTTTGGTCTCCTTGAATTCTTTGCATTGAATACTTCATTTCAACTAGATAGGGCAGTGCAAACTTCTCTTAGGATATCAAGTTAGGTTAAACATCAGCATGACCTTTAGATAATTAGCTACTATTAACTCTGAGGCAAGCATAGAATCTTTTCACTGTGGAAGATTTATATTTTGGAAGTGTAGATAATAATTATTGTAGCTGCAATTAACACATGTTATTGAAAACCGCTTTTATAGAAAAGTTTTCCATCATGACTAAAATAAAATTAGTACTAAAAAGTACTTTCTAGTTCTATGACTTTTTATACAATAGTTATTACTAAACAGTTTGAACTGTTGTATTTATACCATCTCTCTTCCTCCCTAACTCCAGTTTCACGATGAACAATGATGGTGACTGAATGTGACTCAATCTGCCAGCATTTCTAAAAAGAAATCTGAATCAATGCTCATATGAATGAAGTCCTGATTTTGTGAGAGAACAAATTATCTAAATAATCTATGAAAATGGACAAAGCATATAAATCTATCTCTGAATTAGTGAAAAAAATACCTGAATTGTCATAATTTCTTTATATAGTTTTTTGAGCCTGACAGAAACACATTTTCTTGGCCCACAAGCCCATGCTTTTGCTCTTATTGAAAGTTGTTTTCTTTAGCACTAATGATTTCTAATTACCAGTTATTTTTCCGTTTTCTCTGAATCTGTTTAAAAACATATTATTAGATAATCCTTCATTTACAAAACTTAATTAACATTTTTTTTTATAACTAGCATCTATTTTTTTCTCTTTAACTCTACATAAATTTAAATTTTTATGTTATTTTTTCCCAATTCATTTTTCCTTTTTTTTTTAAAAAAAGCAAACTAAGCTTTTTACAATTACTTATAAATTCTTATTTTTACAATTCATTTTAATAAATCATTTTCCCATGTTATCCAAAAATATAAAAAATTTACATATATCTTTGATACTTCAATTGTTACAAATTTTCTCTTTTCTGAGCCAACATATCTGGTAAAATGAAAAGACACACAGAAAATGTAGTTCTTTAATAATAGTTAGCTTTATTACAGCCTAGCATGCTTTCAATATATTTTTACTATATCAGATTCATGATGTGATTAAATGTTTTTTTTTATGTCAATGTTTAATTAAACAGTTCATGTATTCAATTTTAATTTATAAATTTGAACATTTAAATAGACCATTTCTTTGAAATGGGTACACTTATTTCTTTTTTGTTAATAGAAAAATGTTCACCAGTTATTGCACATGCTTCTTTACTCTTCTGCTATCTATCATCTCTCTCTGTGTACATTATCTCTGGTTTTGTTAGCGCAAATCTATGACCAGTTTTCTGCTCATGATCTGTAAATATTGCAATGTGTTCTTTGTCTCTGAGGGCTGTATTGTATGTGTGTTGTGCAAGTTTTGTTAACAAATTGGCCCTCAACTCCTCCATAATATGCAGTATCATAAGCTGATTGGCTATACTTAATTCTTTAGACCATTTGATGTGCCGATTCATTTGGTATAATGTCTTTACAGTTATTGATTAATTGGTTAAGTGATGGAGCAGTTTGAAAGCTTATATTACATTTATTTTTACATATATTTTTTTCATTTAAGTGCAATCTTTGTAATATAAGGCAGACATATCCAGTTTTTAGGTTCCACTTGTTGGTTGGGGTGAACATTTCTAATTTTTTTTATAGAATCTCTTTATGGTATTTATGATTTTATTGTGATTATATTCAATATTTCGGAGATCATCTGTAACAATCATTAGGGATCACCCACTACACATGCGCTGTAAACTAATAAACACCTTTCCAAACACAAGATAAAGTCTTTTGAAAAGATAGAATGAATTCACTCTACCTTTTTAACCTAAATATATATATTTTGGAAATGAGAGCGTAAACATTCTATCTTTTCAAAAGATTTTATCTTGTGTTTGGAAAGGAGAGTACAGTATTCCTTAAAAGTGTTTATTACTTTACAGCACATGTGTAGTTGATGATACCTAATGACTGTTGCAGATTAAAACATAGTACTACATAAATAAATAACTCATATATTCGCAAGTTAAAAATTAAAAATGCAAATCAATGCAGGATCCATTAGGATTTTAAATACTCTACACTTTGCATATGATAATTACATATTTATTAATTTTAAAATCATGTCAATTCATAAATTATAAAATTTTTCATTTCATTTTCAGAAATATGAATTTACCTTTTCCTATGCTACCCAAAAATATAAAAAATTTGCATACATCTACAAGTTAAAAAATTAAAAATACAAATCAATGCAGGATTGTATCTTAGATACAATTATTAAATATTATATGTTCTGTATATATTGTGAGAGTACCATATGAGCCTCATCTAAAACAATTTGTGTTTCTTTGTGAATTTAACTGTGCCTATATTGAATCAACAGATATAAATAACATACACCTATCTTAAGCTTTTCATATATCAGTTATATACATAAACTAATTAATATTAAGAGAATAATTCTAAAAATGAATTATTCTAATTTGTTTATACACACACATAAATAAATGTTTCTAACTAATAGTATTTTTTTTTATTAACCAAAACTTGACATTTACAAAGCTGTAAGTCATCATTGCATTTTATCAGTTGAAACAAAGGAAATAAACATTTGGAGTTCATTACAAATTGTATATTTTAAACAATAGAGAGCGTGGGCATGATTATGTGATATGCTGTCAGAAATTGATCCAAGTATAAAAACGAACTAATATCGTTATAACAATAATCTTCTATTTAGTTATCAAGGCAATAACTACGTCTATAAATTTAAATGTGTTCGAATTTAGAACACATTTAAAAAAAAAAAGATTCAATATTTTAAAACTTTCTTCAAATAATTAATTTACTTACTTCTAATATTATAAAGAACTATAAAAAAATAATCATTGAAATTGACAAGGTTATAAGAGTTATCAACGTCTTCGAAATGAGTTTTCAAAATATATGTTTAAGAAGACAAAAATTTATAAAGATGTTCTTTGGCTAGACAATTTATGCCAAGGATTTCTGCTGATGTTTTAAACCTGAACATGTAAATTTATTCCTACTTAATGCCTAAAATATAATCATCGTAATTTCCACTAAAAAAGTTGCCTTAATAATGGAGTATTATATTGAAGAAGATTTTAAATATTTTACTATGCTAATATTTAAAAGAATGAATATTTGGATTATCTCTTTGAAGGATGATCAAGGAACTTTACATTTCAACATTCATCGTCATTTTATTTCGTCTAAGGAGGAATATGAAACCATTATTCTTTTGCATCTTGGAATACTTCGTTGTGCACTTTAATAACTCTTAAACTTTATTTCCTTTGGGAATAATTATATTTACGTGGAAAAATTACTTCATATATTAAATTGGAGAACTGATAAGATGAACGTTTTATTTTTATTTATTTAATAAAATTTAGATGTTGATATATGCTCTGGTGAAAGTGATGGCTGACTAAGGTAAAAGTTTTTTTAAATTATTTCAATTTGGAAGTAAGTTTTATTATATTCCAAATTGAATCTTACCTGACAATTATCATAATTTCTTTTTAAACATACATAATTAATATCAGAATACATTCTATTATTAATCTGGTGTGAATGGATGTTATCTTATATAGACATATAACACACACTGAATCATTTTAATGACACAATACGTAGATTTATAATGTATGGTGGTATTATTTATTGTACACATGATTTTAAATTATATATATGTAAATAATTACATTATGTTTTTTCTGAATGTTAAATAGTTTATTATTGTATATATAAGCACAGATTATAATTCTAAATTTTAATATTTTTATTATTTATGTGATAATATTTTTGTTTCTATTACGGATTAAAATGTGTTAAACTTGATTTTAAAATTAAACAGGTCTCATTTGTTTATTTTATTTAGTCATTTTATAAAACCAATAATTATAAATATACATACTCACGCATATATATATATATTGAATCAACTTAGTGATTTAATATTTATAAAAAAGTTATATATAGCTTTTACTAAATTTATCATTACTATGGGATATTTGTGGAAATGCCCGAAGAGAGTCAATTGCGATTTCTACTCTGAGCTCGAATTCCGAGAGTAACGAGGTTATTAATAAAGGAGTGGATTGGATTATATTTTAAATCACATCATCCATGGCATTCTATATGAAAACTCAAAGTCCGACATTAGGTAGACGCGACTTCCTCGAGTCCTGAAAAGGATCATCCCGTTATACATAATTGCATATTTATTATATTTTACAGAATTTTTAACTTTATAAACAATTTTATTTATTTTAAAATCAATTTATTTGACTCAAACACCTATAAATTCTTTAACTATGTACAATGATCATCATCAATGAAATAATTTTGGGTTTGATCAAGTATTTATTTACTTCTTTCTTTCTTAGTTATTTAATATAAAGTTTTTATTTACTAGACAAGCTCATATAATCCCTACATATATATATATATTTATAAGATTTGAAATAGGAGATTTAAAAATTCACTATAATTAAGCAAGGTAAACTCGTATGCTTTTGAAATAGTAAATTAATATTAAAGTAGTGTATGTGTGTCAAATATTTAATTCCTATTAGAATCTATTCACTTATAAACAAAATTTTAGTTCAAAGTAAATATTTTAAGAGTCTATTCAATTATAAATTTAATCTAAGATTTAAAAAAACATAATTTTATTTAAACATTATAAGCAACAATCCAATGTACTCAATTGTCAAATACTTTTCAGTGTAAATATTAACAAATTCAAGATTTGTTTTTAAACAGAATATTAGATTTAAATTAACTAAAAAGGTAAAAAGTTGTATTTTAATTGTTTTCTTTTGTACTCAGATTACAATCTTTTACAACTAATTGTTCTTTAAAACTAAAAGAGCAATCTGGTTTTGTTGGTATAGAAATGAGTATTAGGATGTATTAATAAAAAAAAAAAAAGTGAATAGAAGATAATTTTTATGCTGAAGCCCTAGCTAACAATAGATTGTATGCTGCAGTACAGTATTATGAAATGTGAGGAGAAGTCCCATGGCTTCTCTTATGTTTATCACTATATAAATAGAGAATTCTTGTCAATGCCTGGAAACTTGCCAGATATTGAATTAAACTTCAAATTAAGCTAAATAATAAATTAAATATGAAGATTATCAATAAATTTCCCATAAAAAATGTTTGATATTGAACTGCCTAAAAAGAGAGAAAAAAATTCATTATTAGTTCGCATTGCTTGCCTGTAATGGAAGTAACTTCATATCATATTACAATGAAGTAATGGTGTGGAACCATAAAAAAAAAACAACTAAATTTCATTAGATCAAAAAAGTATAAAACATGTATAACATTAAAAAGTAGGTTTTTTTTATTCTGCTTACCAAGAGAAGAAAATATAAGTTCCAACATTTTTCTTTAATAAAATAGAGAAAGCATTTCATTTAACTTTTTATTAAGTAATTTTTTATTTTTTTATTGATGTTTAAAATTATATTGCATGTCATCATACTTTGGAATAATTTAAAGCAAATAAATATCTAAAATATAATCTTTAAAATTGAATAGAAATAATAATGATTAATATTAGTAAATCAATAATAATAATTGATAGGAACTTGAATGATAATTCCAAATATTTAAACAAGCTTATTTTAAATTAAAAGTATAAAAAGTGAGATAAGTATTAAACTGAAGTGAAAATGTTAATCAAAGGATTAAACTTGGCCCACTTTAAATCAAGAATTGTATTATGTGCTAAAATAAAATAATAGTCATAATTTGAAATTATAAAAAAGTAAACTTTTAAATTTAAAATGTTATATCATAGATTAAAATATAAAAGGATAAACTTTATTTGAAGCAATTTACTAAAAACAATTTATAATCTAAATTTATAGAAGAAATATAATGAATATTTTATTACGTGATTTTTATATCAATTTAATGTATGGCAGTGAGATTTGGACATATTATTGATACAACATTTAGGCATGGGAAATTTTTATTTAAAAATGTTACATAAAATTTTAAAAATACAATGGTAGATCATAAAACCAATCAAGATATCCTTCAACTTCCTGGATGATGCTATGGAGTATTATTATAAAATCATATCTTTGTTGGATCAGACAGCTAAAATGAATAAACAATGGTAGATTTCCTTAAAAAATGCTTTAAAGTGAACTTGACCATGATTTAAACCTAGTCAATGTGATAAGGATTATTTTAAAGACATTTAGAAGAAGTACAATATTGACTGTTTCCATTAAGAAGATATGGCAGAGAGTAGAATACATTGAAGAGTAATTAGACATGGTATTGAAATGGCCTTATTCATTTAAAAATGGCTGCTATATGTACGTATAAACATATTTATATATAAAATCCTTACAAAGAGCTAATGTTTTGGTGCCACATAAACAAATCAAAACATTACATTTAATTATTAAAAATATTTTAATTTTAACTATATATATTCATTATATGATTTTACAAAAACAGCATTGCAATTATTACATATACAGATAATCAATTACAAATCATTATATTATAGAGTGGAAGCTTAATAATATAACAGACGTACTATTTTATTTTACATGGAATTTTTCAAAAACCATGTTAGTTTTAATTCCCAAAATTTGTTATCATATAAAAACAGCAACAATAATTATGCTTAAATGTTAGCAAAAAAAAAAAAAGCTAAAAAAATGCAAATGCAGTTAACATATACTTTTAAACTAGATGTAATTAGAGAGAATTTGAACCCAGACTTTCAAGCTTCCTTTAATCATCCACTCCATCTTATACAACCGATACACATGACCACATATATGCAAAAAAAATAAATGATCTCTAATATATGTATTTTGTGCTGAACCAGCACTCATCAGTTGGTTCAGATCATAATCTCCCCCACACATATATATTCAGTGCTCAGTTTATATTAAGATAGCAAATCTTCAAACTTTAATGGACAGGTTTTATTCTTCTCTACTCTCCAACTCTTCAGCCATCCATATCATTGAAAATCTGAAGATGATATGTTCAAAGCTTCTATTTGCAAATTTTAAATGGGCTTAAGGACCTGCATGTGAGGTGTCAGAATGACTTAATAGTCAACATTGGTATGACAACAAAATTGGCAAATAGAGCCTTTAAACATTTCATCAGATTTTCAATGATATGGATGCTGAAGAGTTGATTGAAGCATGTCCATTAAAGTTTGAAAATTTGCTATCTTAATATAAACTGAGCATTGATTAAAAATGTGTGGGAGATGATGATCTAGACCAACTGATGAATGCTGGTTCAGCACAAAATACATATATTGGAGATCATTTAACTTTTTCGCATGTGGCATATGTATCAGTTATATAAGATGGATTGGATGACTAAAGGAGCTTGAAAATCTGGTTCAAATTCCTTCTAAGTACATTTTATATAAAGATAAAAATTAGATACATACATTATCTACTGATTAAAAACTATTGCTGTAAACTAATGAATAATCCTATAACAAACAAATGCTACACAATTTTTAATGAAATCAAAGTCCTACAGCGAATTCAGATTTTAAACAAATTCAGATTACTACTGTTTGACGTATTATGTATATGTGCATACTTTTTATAATCTTCCTGCTTTGATTACAATATCAGATATGGAAATTTGTAAAGTTCATTTACTAATTATATATTCTGCTACATATGAATAATTTTGTTCACAAGTCAGCAAAATAGAGAAAGCTACACAGATATTAAGGAATATTGTTTGTTTTTCATGTGCACAAAATTATTCATTATAAAAAGCTTGATTGTTTGAATACAAGTATATTTGGAATTTTTAGATGTAATGATATGACTATCAAGCTCCCTTCAGTTATTTTCATTAGAAAGTTTCATATATTTTTGAAAATTATATACCCAATGTATAAAAATTAAATAAATTATTTTTATAATATTTTTAGTATTATATTTTTGATTACATTTTTCTTATTTAAATGATTATGTTGGATGGTAACTATGTTCTAGCCTGGGATTCAAAATGAATTATCCTTAAATGCATATACTTCAATATATGCTAGAATAAATAGAAGCTATAACAAATGAGATTTTAGAACCAATTATGTTTATTTTATCATACTTCATAATGTATGTACACACTTGAAGAACTCACCAAAAAAAAAACGAATTTTGTAATGAAACTAATTACTACTATAAATAACTATTTTCATTCTAAATAGTTTTATCTTTTATACATTTTATTTAATTTTCATGATGATAATAGTATTAAAAGTAAACTTACATTAATAGCAGCATCTGTCTGAATATATTCTACATCTCTATCTTTCAGACCTAGTTCCTTTCCACCTCGGCTAACACTACTCACAATCCCAGCAGTGATTGTATTGCTTAAGGAAAGAGGACTTCCCATGGCTACAACCCATTCACCTGGTCGTAATTTGGATGAATTACCAAGTTCTATTACAGGCAATTCCTTCTACATTAAATAAAAACTTTCAATTAAAGCAAAATATTTTCTACAAACGTATATACATATATGACAAATCCAACAGGAAACTTACACATTTAATTCGAACAGTTGCCAAATCACAATGAGGGTCCACTTCCTCTACCACTCCACTAAAGACACGCCCATCAAACAGTTTAACACTCACATTTACTTTGTTAGCTACTACATGAGCATTTGTTAAAATAAGACCATCTGATTTAATAATGAAGCCTGATCCATTGGATGTTGTTACAAAACCACCATGAAAAGGATGTCTAAAATTGACATGAAATTAAACTTAAAAAAACAATTAAGATGCATATACAAATACCTTATTAAATTTTCAACACACAAGCATGCTCATTCACACACTGATCACCTTTCAAATAATGATGCAAGAATTGAGATGATTTTTAATATAACCACTGTATGTACTTTTTTTTATTTAGATTTGGATGAAGATCCCCAGCTTAGTGAAATTAAAACAGTTCTATGATCTTAAAAATGGAAAGACTGCAGATTCTGATAAGATGCTAGAAGATTGCTACCAGTCATAGGTGATTACCAGAGACTTCAAGAAGTACTCTATGAATGATTTTTGTTGCCAGGCAAATACACAAAAAGTGGTTGAAACAAAAGGGTCCTTTATATATTGCATTTATCGATTATTCAAGATATTTGACTCAATTAAAAATTGGTTGTGGTACTGCTTGAAATTGATTGGATACCCATCATTTCCACACAATGGAATGAGAAGAAGTGTTATTACTTGTGGTGAAAATTTTGAGGCATTTGAAATAAAAAATGGTGTTAAACAAGGATGTATACTCGGTATAAATATGTTCGTGAATTTTATGAATATGGTTTTCGGTAGATGGCTTAGTAAATCAACATCAAATTGCAATATAGGTTTGATGATAAAATTTTTAATTTTAATTGATGAAAAAGCAAAAAGATTTTCTTCGCTTCTGGCTTTAGTGTCCTAATGATTATGATATCCTTTCAATTCAAAAGATTATATGCATAATGTTTGAATGCAACATATAGACTTTGTTTTAAAAATTATTGTTCAATTATAAAATACATTCCAATATAAATAATATATTTAAGACATATGTCATGCCAAAACACACTCAAATATACCTAACAAAGTTGGTTAATCAAAGTGAATAAAAGTGTATAAATAAATGACTAATCACCCATATCAATGCAGAGAAAACCTGCAACCATTTTATCACTATTCTGTATTTCATCCCAAAACAAGGAGTGACTCTGGAAATCCTCCCCATCCCACCACCACCATACATCTACTTGGTGACAATATTTAAATTAGAAAAGCAGAGAAAAAAATTAACTCTTGAAAAATGCATATTTACATATACATTTTAAATTACAAATAATGTCTGGGACTGTATCCCATGAAACTAATTACTGTATATAAATAATTATTATATTCAATTATTAAAATCAGAAATAAGTGAATCAGGTGTTTATTATTATTTTTTATTCTCTTGATTACATTCAAGGATTTCAAATTTTAAGTTGCATATAATAATCTCTTTCATATAGTAATTAGCTTATGTAAATTTTATTAACAAACTCTGTAAACTGTTCAAAAAATCAAGTTCTTTATCAACCAATGGTGGGGGGGGGGGGAACCTCAAAAACTTTACTTTGTTATATTACCAACTTGAGAATATGAGTCAATTTAATTAACTTGGCAACTTTTTACTCAAAAAAATGGACTTACTGTCATGAGTCCAATGTGCTGCTGCTGCTTTTAACAAGTTAAAATATTCATCACGAATTATTGCAATTAAGTTGGTAGTATAGTATATAAGACTGTTGATTTATCTAATTTAATATATGGAAGTGAGACTTAGATCCGTTATCAATGAAACAGAAAGACATTAAAAAATTTCATTTAAGAATGCTCTTTAAAATTTTTAAAAATATGATAGCAAGATCATAAAACCAATCATTATATCATCAGTTTTCTGATTGCATAGTCCATTCTTGTAAAATCATATCTTTATTGGAATAGATGTGTGAAAAAAATGAACGATACAAGACTTCCTAAAAAAGCATTTTATGGTGATTTAAACATGATTTTCATGGAAGAGGGGCAGATCTTATTTACATTATAAAAATTATATGGAAGACACTCTAAAATGTGGAATATTGACTATTACCATTGAAAAAATATAGATGAAAAGAGAATACAGTTGAGAAAATTTGTTGCAGTAAACTTAATACTAGCATTGCAAAATATCAAAGTCAGAAAAATTAACCAACTGATTCTATATGAAAAAATATTTGTGTTTCATGGATTGATTTTTATAATTATTGTACAATTTATTTCTAGTGGAATAGGATAGACTTAGTGAAAATGGTCAGAATGATGATACATATAGTAACAACTTACAAAAATGAAATTATATGTGAAATTAATTTAAAATACCATTTGTTAAATAGCGTTAATTCTTTTTGAAATAATGTTGTTAATCAATTTAGCCAGAATGTTAGCAGAATCTAGAATTCAATGGTAAATCTAATTTTATTAGCTGCATTAAAGATTGAATAAATCTAACAGCAATTACCAATCTTTATATATATGTAGGTGGTATTATTATTTTAAAAATTAAAACCAATATAAATCACTTATTAAATGTATCATATATAAATAGTAAATGAACTGATAAATTTATCAATAAAGCAAGAACATTTAGTTCAGTTTCAATAAAGTTTATTATAAATAAATAATAAATATGTAATTTATAACAAATGAAAAGGTATTTATAATGTTAGATGATGCAAAATGCTATCTGTAATATAGTCCATAATTCTTTAAAGTCATAAAGTAAGGTTGTTAAAATGTAGTTAAATATTCCTACTTTATTTAACTGAATTTGTCAGTGCATTTACCACTTATACATAAAATGTTTAGTGAATGCATGATTTACAATACTCTTATCATCTTAAAATAAATAATAATAGTGTCATATGAAAATAGTCAGTTACTATTGGACTATGAATATGAGGTTGTAGTACAATCAGTAAAACAAAGCGTATCATGCAAACTTAACTCCTGGAAGTTTTATTATTATATTATAATTCATTGTTTATAGCTGCTAAGGATTATATATTACACCATCTCTTATACAAATATATAAAAGGAATTCTTAAAAAGCAGATTTACTCATTCCAAAAAACACATTCTGACAATGGAAACTGTATCCAAACAAAAAGAGAGTATTACTTTTATTTAAATAAAATTAATAACAGAATAAAT
Source organism: Epiperipatus broadwayi (assembly GCA_028023455.1). Lineage (NCBI taxonomy): Eukaryota > Metazoa > Onychophora > Udeonychophora > Euonychophora > Peripatidae > Epiperipatus > Epiperipatus broadwayi. Next base: position 41,539 of record JAQFVV010007495.1, on the reverse strand, counting down.
GATAAATTTAATATTAGAAGATGTAATTAATTAAATAGTTCATTGCTTGGGAGATCATTTGACATTTGATTAATGAGTGACAATGTGATCCAGAGACTTTTAATTCTTGATTCCACAACTCTTATTGCATATATGCAATATACATGTATAAGTAATAATTAGATCCTGCACTTGATGGTAATTAACCAATCAAAATGAATTTATAGCAGCCCTCTCATTAAATCATTGACTAACATAAAAATTCAAACCATATGTTTTTCATTACACATGGATTTGAAGAATAACTATCTTCTTTAGATGAGTTAGAGGTTTTAAACAATCAATATTTATATCTGAACAATAGCCCAAACTTATATTTAAATACAATAAATGTGATCAATTTGTTTATATATCTACATAAATGATGGTAATACCCTGAGATAACAAAAGTCATTAAAAACACCAAAAACATATATCATGCAGGCACTACTAATAGTTAAGATTATAACTACTGGTAATACAAATGTATTTCTAGAATTGTTATACCTTATAGTACTATACTAAAATAATTTTGATTATATTTTGAAATAACTAGAATTTAAGTACTTACTTATAGATTGCTTCAGAGCATTACTAAAATATAATAGATAATCATAAAAAATTTCTAGAAAGTGATGCATCAGTTTATATTATTACACTTGCTTATTTATTGATGGAAAAATTTTAATATGAATAGAGATATTTACCAATTAATGTAAATTGTTTAAATATTATAATGAGGGAGGTGTGGCAATTTCATATTTCTTCTTGATTCGTTATAAGCAGTATAAAGTGCTCTTTTAAAAAATAACTATAATTAATGAATGTTTTTGGAAGAGATATATCTAGATACGAGATATTAGATTGTTAAACATGTTTCATATATGATTTAACTGATAGTATAATATTTTAAAGTGCAACACATAAAACTGTGTTGATTATAGTAGTATAACATTTTAATTCAGATATATTTCCTGTTTAGTATGTTTTTAAAGATGTTTTTTAAAAATAAGAAAGGAATAAAGCAAAGATAAGTTTATTTGAAATCTTTAGAGCAAATTTTGCTGTGCCAGTTTCCATATTATACTATTGTCCCAAAGCCTTTCAAAAGCAAAACAAACAGTGGTAATAATTTTTATATGTATTAATATATCAAATTACAGAATTTTAGGTCAAGGCAAAAAGAAACTAATAAAGTATATTCTTCTAGGAATTTGACTGTTGATACATTCTGAGAAATATCTGTAAAATTAAAAAATTGTCTATTGTAATATGTAATTAATTTTAGGTCACACTTAAGTTAGGCAGACAACCAATATCAAATGTCAGTTTAAAAAAACTTCTGATTTCAATTGCTTACTCACAATAATTAATGTCAATTCTTTCATTTATTAGAATTAGAGTAATTTTTTTGTAAATATTCAATTATGATAAAATATTATTTACATAATTCTCAATGATTCTAATTAAAGTAATCATACATTCTAAATACATTTCATAAAAATATTTCTTTATATAGTATGTATTAAATTTATTACATTGAAAATATACAGCCGTTTTTTTTCATTATCAAAACATTTTTTTTTAAAATTCAAATTGTGTTTTTGATTAGAATAATAAACCCTTTCAGAAATACATTACAGTGCATGTTGGATTTAAAATCCTCTATTGAATTTACAAATGCAGTATTTTGTATTATAAATTGAAAGCAATACTGTTATATATTAACTTTGATATACATTTGCATAAAAAATATTTGCCATAAATAATCTAAAATAATAAATATATTTTATATATATATAAGGAAAGTAGAAAAGTGCATTTAAGCCCTTTTTTTTTTGTTAATAGTTGTTGGAAATTGATAAAGATGACAGTTCTATTACAATTGACTAGATTTTTTTTTGTTATTATATACCTAAAAAAATTAAATAAAATACTTCTAAATATATGTGATAATAAATACATATTTGAATGATAATAAAATAAAATATTCCTAAATATATTTTTATTTAAAGCAGAAGTTAAAAACAGCAATGTGATAATAAACACATATTTGAATGATAATAACTCAAGCTGAACAAAGAATTATCAATCCTATACCAGTTTACATAAGATTATAAACATATATACAATTATATACTCAGACATCAACCAGTTTTAAATTTATATCATCATCGTAACAAATTACGAATCCATTGGAAAATAAATCATGTTTTCAACTACATAATTACTCTTTTTCACATCCAAACATCTCACATTTTCTAGGTCTTTTACATGGGATTCAGTTTAAAATTTCAACTGTTTATTGTCATCCCAACTAACATGTTTAGCTAAATTCTATTTCAACCACTTTTAATAGTGTGAATCATATGTTTCTTCCTCCCAATATATTTTGTTTTCAATTCTTCCTTATTATTCTCAATATAATCACTTTTACATTTTTGGTATAACCAATATATATATATAGAGAGAGATGCTACTGATTTAAATTATAAATTAATTTTTAAACCTATTAGAGAAAGAGGATATATTCTTTTTAAATCACGTGTTACAATGACTCATAAAATGGCAAGTCTGAAATCGTTTTTGCATCGCAATGATAAATTATGTAAATATAGAAGTGATAAAATTTTAAATATTGAACTCTTTGCTAATGAACTTTTAAAAATTGGTTATGATAAAAATCAAATTTTATGTACAGTAAATTCATTTAATAATAATAAGGTTTGCAATGTTACCTTGGATAATAAAAAATGGATATCTATGCCATTTGTAAATAACATGCAATCTAAATTAATTAAGAATATATTTAAAGAAAAGTATAACATTTCATTTTGTGTTCCTCCGAATGTTAATCGATTGATTAATAATTCTAAGAGTATAATTCCTAAAATGCAAAGAAGTGATATAATTTATCAGATGTCATGTGGATGTAATAAATTATATATCGGTGAATCGAGCTGTTCTATGGAAAAAAGATTAAGGGAACATCAGTTATTATATAATCGGATTAAAAATAATATAAATAGTCAATTTAATACAGCTTCAGTATTCTTTGACCATGAAAAGACATGTAATTATAGATTTACATTTAATATTAATGAAATAAAAATATTAATGGAAGGAATCATAAAAAGAGAAAAATTAAAAAGGCAATTTTAATAGATAAATATAAATAATGTTATTAATAGGTAAGTTGCAAATATGGCTATACACAACTTATGGAAATTTACGTAACATTAAAATTTGAAAATCATTTAAAGCTGACAAGGATTACTACGTAATTGATCCATAGGTGCCGAATTTGTTCTTCAAAAAAAAAAAGGCATTATGCCCACTTTTCTCCTGTATGGTAAATGAGCCATCATATATCGACAAAAAATTTTTATATTGATGTTAGGCAGGGATACTAAATCCAATTTTAAATTGGAGACCACTGGCTCCCCCTTTTTTCTCTCATGTTAGCCATATGTCCAATCTAGCTCGAGCCTTTTCTTTATCATGTTCTCTATTAATCTTGCGCCAATATAAAGATATAAGCAGGGGGTGGTCTTTATCAAAGTGCAATTTTGCCAGTATGCTGTGGATTCATTTGGAATCCAATAAATATAATTGATATTTTCTGTTTGGTTAACCTATTCTCTATGAATCTTATTGACACACATACCCGAAACAGATGATTCAGCTCTCATAACCTGTTCACATGGGTTTGATTGGGAATTCTGTATAGAAGTTAGTAAATGTTGAATCCGCTATAGCTGATGTCACTGTTTCCATTGACATGATTTAAACAATGTTCTTTGATCCGTAAGTATAAACTGTGGTTTTCCAATCTTTGGAATCTGTTGTTCTTGCAATATCCTGATGGTACTTTGAGTATCGGTTTTCCTTAAGGGATAAGCCATCACATATATAAATACATCATATCTTACAATTAGGAGCTTATATTGCCTATATGGTGGCAAGGGCCCATAGAAGTCTATGGCTAGCAAGTCATTAACATTATGGGATAAAACTGGTTATAACATACCTATGAACTTATTTATATGTTTGGTCTGTGTGTAAATGTAACACATTCTTAGGATCAACAGCACATTAGAATACAAATGCCTCTAAAGGCAGTGTCGATATGTTATTAATTTCTTTCTAAGCTCCTTCTGTACTAGAATCCTCCAAGAATCTCTTCAGATGAGTGAGATCTTATAGTATTCCATCAGCTAATGTATGTGTCCTTTTTTTGTTCTAGCTTTTCCAAATCAGAGGCTAGTGGAGACAGTGTAGCTTTCAATTAGGCTATAATCTGGGAATATTTAATATCTATTGGTTGTAATTCCAAGTCCTTGTAAATCTTTTTCCATGGATTTATCTGTGGCTAACATGATTGTTGCAATATATGAATTATTTAGTTCAACATGATATTAAGGTACATTTATAGAGTGATGACTCAAGATATCACCACGATAGTCAGTGCCCTTGCAATAAATAACTTTATACTTAAATTTTTGCAAGAACAAACTCCATCTGATTAACCAGTCATTCTTCAAATAACTGTTCAGAAATTCTAAGCTCTTATGGTCCATACTAATAATATCTGATCCCAGCAAAAATTGCTTAAATTTAGTGAAGGTTCATACAAGGTCTAGAGCCTCCTTCTCAGTAGATGAGTAATTATTTTGGCTCCTTTAAGATTCCAACAACAAAAATATAAAACTCCATGCTGGTTTTTCACATCAAGTTTAAATAACACCACCCCTAACCCACCATACCACTGTTATTAATTTGAAGATAAAAAAATCTAGAAAAGTCAGGGTAGGCCAGAACTACCTGTTCCAAGAACTTATTTTTAATATGAAGAAAATCCTTATCCTCTTGAAACCTCAAAATCCATTTTTGGTCCTTTTTTTAGGAGTTGAACTAAGGATGGAGTTTGCTGCAGTTTTGATAGAAACTGCGATAAAAATTACATAACCTTAGAAAAGACTGCAACTGATGCCTATTAGACGCTGCAAGAAAATAGTATATTGCGTTAACCCTTTAAGGATGCAGTTTAATACCATCTTTACCTATTAAAAAACCCAAAAATGATACCTTTTCCATGGTCAAGTAACTTTTCTGCAAGTTAATTGTAATGTTTTTCAGGTGATATTCTTTTAGAAATAGTTCTAAATGTTCCAGATGTTCTTCAATATTCCTCAAGGCAATGACATAAGACAATAATATCCTTCTTCCCTCTGGCAATATCTAATCCAAACACCTCAACAGTCCTGATTCACTATTAATCAGCCCAAAAGGCATATATTTGAAGACATAAGTATATCCTCCATAACAGAGGCCAGTATACTGGCAGTCTGAGGGATGTAGAAGTATCTGCCAGTAGCTGGATGTTAAATCCATGGTAGTGAATACAGTTTTCCCTTGGAATCTGGTCAGAAGTTCAGATATAGTAGGGGGAACATCTCTTTCTGAAATAGTAATGGTATTCAACCTACAGGCATCTAAATAAATCCTTATAGAACCATTTTATTTCTTTACTATGACTAATGGATTAATATACTGTACTGTATTTATTCTAGTACAAATTAAATTGGCAGTTTATAAATCAAATTCTTAAAGTACTTAAATAGAATATTCCATTTATTTTAAATATTTAGTTTGATTTACACAACATTGGACATTTTTTTTTGTTTCAAAAATAACTTGAAAGGGAGGAAACTATTTTTGTGTATTAAACAAAAAAAAAGAGAGATAAGAAAATAACTTATCACAAAAAAGCCATTAGCCACACAAAGCGTGGCAATCAATCATTAATTAAAGATGGCGATTCCAAGAAGAGAAAGCACAAATTTAAAGACAAAATTCAACAGGTGATGCAAAAAAAAGAGATCAAAGATATAAAAGAAAAAGCGCATCATATAGGACATTCAGAAAGAAAGAGAAAAAGTGAAGGAGAAACCAGAGAGCTGTACTTACGAGAAAATCAATCGTGAAAGAAAGAAAACCTTGCACAAAGTTATGAAGAGCATACAGAAGGACTTTTATCAGTGTGCCAGCTTATCTAAAATGTATGAGTAGAAGAAACCATTTGCTGGTGTTGTTTCTGCCCAATGTTGCATAAGACCCCAAGCAAAATCATCTACAGAATTTAGACCCACAAATTATTTGTGCTGCTCCAGTAACAGACTAAGGATCCCCTCATTTAAAATAAATCAATGCATGGTAGAACTTACAATGTGCATTGTTAACAATAACTTACCGGTAGAAACTTTGAAGTGATCACTATTTTTCTCAAACTACGTTTTTTGTCGCACGAACTATAATAGTCATATTAAGTGTTTCCTTAAATTTAACAGAAATCATAGAAATGGTTTTACCCTATTTAATCTCTCTCATTATCATTATTAAATTTTTTGTTATTCTAACCTTAGTAAAGATATTTTAATGTAGATTAATAAAGTAATAATATAACTTACATTGGTGTTGATTATTAAATATTGTTTATTGAGATTCTTAAAAAAATCCGCCATGATTGCTGGCCAATATATAAACTACTGCCTCTGTACCAGAAATACAATCCTTCGTGCATTTAAAATAGATTGTTTAGTGTTCGGTCAAAAAAAAAAGGGGGCGGGGGTTTCAACCAGTGAACTATAAATACGAGTTCTGGCACCTTAAATAAATAAAAGCTGGTTTCCTTTTTTTTGCCAAGTAGAATTGAATTGTTTAAAATAGGATTAAGTGACCAGGAACAATAATTGCTGCAGATAAGTTGCTTAAAATGTTGCTGACAAGTGATTTATAATCTAATGCAATTTGGTCACTGAATACAATATCGCAAATCATATAATAAAATCTTATTTGTACTGTGAATGTTACAATGGCGGCCCAATTCGAGGCTTCAACAATAGCCACAGCCCGAGATAAGAGTAAAAGATAAAATAATAAAAGGTTTAAAGATAAGTGGGCAAAAATTGAGGAGTTAAAGTAACTCATAAGGTAAAGCAACATTGGAGGGTGCAACTTTGGCAAAAGTGTTAATAAAAGATAGATAATAATTAGAAACAAAACAAAGTGTCTGAATTAAAAAAAAAATTTTTTTAAGATAGTCAAAGCATGATTGAAAAAAAAAAAGAATCAAAAAGACTAGACAATCTGATTTGTGAATGGGATGAGACAATGCCCAAAAGTTTCAATATGGGTTGATAATGTGGAAGTCCGAACTGTTTGACTTGGGCAGTCAAATATCAGTCATGTCCAAGACTGTGCATATATGCATGATGCAGCAAATTAGAGACGTTTGAACATAGCTGTGGAAGCATTAGCTAATAATAAAAAGGCACAGCTGGAAATGAAACAAGTATGTGTACAAGGGTAGGGAAGAGATATACAGCATGTTCTTTTGATATTGGAAGGGGTTGTGCACGACATAATCTTGGGGTCAGATTTCATGCATAAAATGGGATGTTTGATTAACTACAAAGAAGAAATATAAGCAAAGGAGAAATAATAAAATTTAAGTCAGAAAAAAAAATGTCATCAAAAGAGATATGCAATATAAAAAGTAATGCAGAGAGATGGGAAAAGGTGGTATAAACCATGCATAATTAAAGGTTATGAACACCAGATTAAGATTACTGATGGCACACCGTACCAGGCCGGATCATACCCTGTACCTCACCAATATCGAATGGAGGTAGAAAATCAATTGTTACAAATGATGAATAAAGAGAATTATAACAAAGGGGTCATCACCATATAATAACCCATTAGTTATAGTAAAAAAAGAAAGATGGGTCAGTCAGGCTATGCTTAGATGCGAGATAGCTAACTAGGATCACCTGGCCTGATCAAAATGTGCCACCTCCAATGAATGAATTATTGAATAGATTTAGGGACAAAGAAATTTTTTCAACATTAAACTTAACAGCCAGTTATTGACAGATTAAATTGCACCCTGCTGACCATATATATATATACGGCTTTCAGGTACAATGGCATATCCTATCAATTCAACAGAATGCCATTTGGGTTGAGAAGCAGCGGAGCAAGGTTGTTAGTGTTTAGACAGTATTATCTCCTGAGATAAAGTTTGGTTACCATTTACATGGGTGATGTAATAATTACATAAAAAACCTAAAGGAACACTCGAGACATCTATGGATAATTTTACAAGAATGCGAAGACAAAGGGATACATATTAATTTTAAAAAAAGTTATATAGCCACGGCAGAAGTCAGTTTTTTGGGACCAAAAAAAGAATCAAGTCACACCCTGACAAAATACTACCCATCAGAGAATTCCCAGCTCCCAAGTCAGTGAGACAGGTTAGTTCTTTTTTGGGAATGTGCAATTTATATAACAAATTTTTATCAGAACTTCATGACCGATATGGAACCTCTACTGTGGCTATTGTGAAAAAAATGTTCCGTAGGAGTAATGTGGTGTTTGAAAGTATCAAAGAGGAATTTTTGAGCTAGGTGATGTTGATATATCCTGATTTTAAAAAAGTTTTTAGTACAAATCGACAGTAGCAGATATGGATTGGATGCGGCCTGATGCAAACCCAGGAAGATGGGAGTCAAGGAGTTATCTACTTTATTAGTAGATTCTTAAGGGAGCCAGAGCTAAACTATTCAGTGATGGCAAAAGAGGCATTGGCTATGGTGTGGGCACTCTAGAGATTCTGACAGTTTCTGATTGGGTCTGAGGTGGTAGTCAGGATGGATCATAAGAGCTTGGAATTCCTTAATCACAGTTATTTGTCTAATAGGTTGATTCGCTGGATCCTTTTCCTGCAGGAATTTAACTACTCTGTAGAATATTGTAATGGGAAGGACAATGTAGTGGCGGATGCTTTAAGCCACAACCCGGGTCCAGGATTTACAGGGTATTTATTGACAGAAGACATCAGCTTGGTGGCAATAAATATGGAAATTGATGTGTCAATGGAAGAGGAACTTAATCACTTGGGTGATAGGCAAAAACAAGACACCAAATACCAGCTAATCATGGATAATTTAGAGTAAGGAAGGAAATAGACAGGAGAAAAGGTGGGGGTAAAAGAGGAAAAAAGGTATCGTCTGACTAAAGGTATAGTGATACTTGATGGATATAAAGACAGGAACGTGGAGGATGGTGGTACCTATGGCTGTGCAAGAGTTTTACATGCATTGTTTATATGGCCATTATGGGTTTCACAAAATAGAAAATCTGAAGACATGGTTTTACTGGCCGGGTATGAGGGATCAGGTCGTCAAAATATTGGGATGTAAAGTATGCCAGAAGACTAAGCTTACTAATAAATCTTATGCAGGTACTTTGTACACCATATTTCCAAAAAAACCTAATGATTTAATTGCTGTCGATTTTTATGGGCCATTATCTAGATTTTGGAAAATGAAATATGTATTAGTAATTCATGATGTCTTTTCCAAATGGCTATCCGCGTATCCTATGGCACAGACTAATACGAAAAATACTATGCGAATATTGGAAACTCAGTACTTTCCTAAAGTAGGAAAACCTGTTTTATCTGACCACAGGACCCCCCATTCATAGCACATGAATGGAGAGAATGGATAGTTAAAATTGGTTTTGCATCACATCTTGTCATCCATTCGGAATTCCCAATCGAACCTATGTGAACAGGTAATGAGGGAGTTGAGCATTTATTTAGGGTGTATGTCGGCTAACCATAAAGAGTGGGTGGAAAAGTTGCTTTGATTGATTAACTATATTAATTGGACAGAAAATGGGTCTACAGGGTTTGCGCCGATCCAATTACAGTTCCAACAACCAGTGCCTAGACTTTACAAAGCTAAGTTATGAATGGTTTCCAAGCATATCGATAGAGAAACGGATCAAAGAAAAGTGTCATTGAATATCAAACATCCAGCAGGTGTAAGGATAGATAGAAGGAAAATAAAGCGGATGGGTTTAAAAAAGAAGATAGGGTATGGATCAGGACCAACCCCATTAGCCAAACAGAGAAGGGTATATGTAGAAAGTTTCAAAACTTATGAGGGGCCATGTTTGGTAGTCAAGGGAGAATGGACCCAATGCATTTACTCTAGCAAATGAAAAGGGAGAAAGGAACATTCAATGCAAGGGCTTTGAGACCTTATAAAACAAATTATCCTGTTAGATAGCATTGGTGAGAGACTAGTTGAATTTAAACCCTGAAGACCTTGGATATTCATATTTTCCTTTTGTGTAAAACTAAAACATTGCAGAGATGATTAATAGAGCTTGGAGAATAAAATCGTATTGTACTCCATGTTTTATTCTTGTCATAGAACAAGGAGGTATTGTACTGTATTTATTCTAGTACAAATTAAATTGGCAGTTTACAAATCAAATTCATAAAGTACTTAAATAGAATATTCCATTTATTTTAAATATTTAATTAGTTTGATTTACCCAACATTGGTTATATACATTTTTTTTTTGTTTTAAAAAATAACTTCGAGAGAAAACTATTATTGTGTGTATTAACAAAAAAAAAAGATAAGAAAATAATTTCTTATCGCAAAAAGCCGTTAGCCACACAAAACGGGGAAATCGATTATGAGAAAGCACGAATTTAAAGACAAAATTCTACAAAAATTGAATTGAACTAATAGGTGTCAACAGGTGATGCGCAGAAAAAAATAAGAGATCAAAGATATAAAAAAAAACGCATAGTAAAGGACATTCAGAAAGAAAGAAAAAGTAAAGGAGAAACCTGAGAGCTGTACTTACGAGAAAAACAATCTTGAAAGAAATAAAACCTTGCACAAAGTTATGAAGAGGGTGTCGACGGGCTCTAATGTACGAGAAGAAATCATTTTCCAGTGTTGTTTCTGCCTGATGTCACATAAGACCCTGAGCAGTCATTTACAGAATTTAGACCCACGAATTATTTATATGCTGCTCCAGTAAGACTACGGATTCCCTCATTCAAAATAAATCCATGCATGGTAGAACTTTTAATGTGCTTTGTTAACAATAACTTATCAGAAAGAAGTTTTAAAACGATCACTATTTTTCTCAAACTGTTTTTTCTCACTCGAACTATAAGTCATATTAAGTGTTTTCTTAAATTTAATAGAAGTCTTAGAAATGGTTTCACCCTATTTAATCTCTTTTGTTATTATCATTGTTAAATTTGTTGTTATTCTAACCTTAGTAAAGCTATTTTAGTATAGATTAATAAAGTAATAATATAACTTACATTGGTGTTAATTATTAAGATTGTTTATTGAAATTCTTAAAAAAATCTGCCATGACTGCCAGTCAATAAATAAACTGCTGACTCTGTATCAGAAATACAATCCTCCGTGTATTTTAAATAGGTTGTTTAGTGTTTGGTTAAAAAAAAGGGGGGGGAGGGGTTTCAACCAGTGAACTCTAAATACGAGTTCTGGTGCCTTAAATAAATAAAAGCTGGTTTCCTTTTTTTTTTGAGAGTAGAATTGAATTGTTTAAAATAGGATTAAGTGACCAGAAAAAATAATTGCTGCAGATAAATTGCTTAAAATGTTGCAGACAGATGATTTATAATCTAATGCAATTTGGTCACTGAATACGAGATCGTAAACAGTATAATAAAATCTTATTTGTACCGTGAACGTTACAATACAGAGATGCCTACTTTTTAATGACACTCATTCTATCATCTCTTGTATTTGGCTGTCAATCTCAGCCGGTGACTTTGGAAATGGTTTTCTTCTTTAACTTTAATTCTGTGTATATATCCTTCAATGACCTTAAGTTTATAAGAGAAGACCTGATAGTTCTTCATTAATATTTCCATTAGAAATTGCTCCTCTGGTCCCTTTACCATAGATTTTTCCACTTTATCATGGATATCTGCAGTGTCAACCATTTGTTGGTTACACTGGTCACGAGATGACTGATATTTTTAAAGATTGTCATATGATATCATATATTCCTCACAGAGGGATGTGCCTTTCTTGTAATCAAGAACACATTTGTGGTACACAAAAAATCTGATCCAAGTAGTATATCTTGTATCAATGCTGGCATCACTAAAAAAACATGATTAAAATTGGCCTCACCAAGTTGAAGATTGATCCATACTTGGTTTCTATGTTGGCCTTTTCCCATTGTAACCTCCATTTTCTTTAAAGAAAGGGTAAATATTGTATCTATCCTTTTTTAAAACATCTGATAGAAGTTACTGGATATTTTTGTCTGGAATGTCACAGACTTTAGATAATGGAGCAGATCTGATTACATTCTATTATTTCTCTTCATTGTTAATAATGACATTAGCCAGAATTTTAATTTTCTTTAGGTTATTTTTAATTAAATCTTGTTGACTTGTTGTATGGTCAGTACTATCAGATTGAAAATTTGATTGATTCCCTTTTCTAGAGTTGTTCAATAATACATTTACTTTATATGGTTGTTCTCTTTCTATCCTACGTTACTTTTCAGCATATTTTCTCCAAAGGTAGGGTTGGTTTTCAATATGTCTGTACTGTATAACTGCAGCCTGGAATCTAGAATCATCAACTTTCCTTACCCTTTCATGAGATTCTTTCTGAATGTTTGCATAGTCGATGGCGGTTAACAATTCTGCTATTAATTCTATATTTCGCTGCCTTTGGCCCAGCATAATTTGCCACACAGTTGCAGGCAAATTACATCAAATAGTTCTTAAGATATGTCCCTCTAGTAATGGAAAGGCAGTTAGATACCTCAGCTTGGCTATTTGCTGGTAAAAAAATTGAATATGGGTTTTTCCTGATACCCTGGGTTATTTTTCTTGTGAGATTTTATGCAGGAGCTCATCTTGGCATTATTCAATCCAGAAGTTATGCATTATTGCATATCTATTGGTACCAAACATCTGTGGCTTAGTTCTTGATTTATGCTTTGGTTACTCCATGTAGGTGATTAGGGGCCACTGCAATCTTTCCCTCTTCTTGCTAATTATATTTCCTGTAAACTCTCTATATGTGGCAAAGCGCTTTCCCTATTTCAGCTTTGAAAGTTCTAATCTGGATGCTGTTGACAATAATTAGTCTAGCTTGCCTCTCGTCTAATTTCTTCTTTCATTGGTCTAATCTCGTTTTACCTCGACAATTTTTACATTTCATCTCTTTCAACTCTTGCATCTTTATGATTTCTTCTGACCTGCTATCTACTGTTTTTTGTGATTTCAACAATCACTTTTATTCTTCTCCTTGCTGTGTCTCATCTATTTTTTCTTACATATAATGCAGACTTCCTTGCTGCCCCTTTTCTTGAAAATCTTGTCTACTTTTCATTCCATATAATACAGATTTTGTTGCAATATGACCATTATTTAATGATGGTTTTGCCTCACATTCTCTAGAAGCATTTCTATCACTGATATCTATTTAGTCTCTCTACTACTTCTGGGTTTTTAAATGTGAAGGGGCTATTTTTTTTCCCATCTCAGATGTCACACTATCACTTCTACATTCAGCTTCCATGTTACAAATATACAATATTAAGCATGCTTACTTATTCTAGAATCAAAAAAAAAAATTAATTTTCAAATATTTGATTAAACTTTTTAACAAAATGATAAACTTAATTTTTTTCCTTTAAACTATACTTTATTTTATTTCACACTTTATCTTATTCTAATTACTTTTTTTAAATGTCAATACATTTAAAAGATGAAATCCCTCTCCAAACAATCCTCCAATCTCAACATAATCACTATTTACTGACCGACCTATCTATTTAATGAAAATTTTTACTGACCAACTACTAATATTCTATCAATTGCTTTAAAAAAAATCTTCAATGGGTTTATCTTTGAGCCCACACAATGACTGCGCTAATTAAATAAAATTACCTTTATGTACCGGACACATACATCCAATCACTTGAGGGGATCCACCAAACTAGTCTACCAGTGTGGAAAATTTACTTTGTGTGGATGAATGTATGATAATAGGGACAAATTTTGATATAACAATTGCTCCTGACACAAGCTCAGCTTAGAGTATGAGGAATATAACTAATAAGCAATTAATAGACAGATAACAGTAAACAAATGGCAGGCAAATTTAAATAAGCAAAATAATATTTATTAATTATTAAAATGAAATTTTAACATATAAGTAAAAAACAATAAATAAATTTGAAATCGATTAATTTCAATTGTGGATGGTTTTACTAAATAATTAATCCAAAACAGTTTATTGTCCAATATTCAATTAAGAAATCTTAATTACCTTTTTACCTCAATAATTCTTTAAAATGGAAATAAACTATTACTAACGAAGAAATATCAAAGTTGTAACCATTCGATGTTAATTAACTTAAAACTTATATTTTGTCTTATATTTATACATGCTAACCTTGTCCAAAATAATCAGAGCCCAAAATGAATAATATAAAAGCAATATAAGAGGCATGATTCATATGACTACTTCTTCAATAATAATTCTGACTGTTTTACCTGTGGTAAGTAACATGGATAATCCTAAACATTGAGAAAAAAGATCGTAGCTTATCGGAGACTTTGCCGACAGAGGCTAAAGATTCACACTGGCTATAGCAGTGATAAAATGGAAGGCACTGGTAGCCATACTAAGTTTAACCAGAGTAAGATAAAAACAGACTACTATTCACAAATTTACATTAAAATCATATATATCACTCTTTGGACAGAGATATAGCTGCCAAAGACAAAGGCTCTGGTAAATCTTGGAAATTCTAAAGGTAGACAATATGTATCGTACCCACACAACTTTCTAATAATCTACTAATAAAATAATCTAACAAACACTTTCATTAAATTAAAGTCAATTGCACAAAACAAATACTTAAAGCACTAAACTATTCTTAAATCTGACTATTTATAAATGCATAGTTGTATAAAATACGCGAGTAAATTAATTTGACAACTTTCTTAAGAGTTAATTTAATTCATTAAGAATTAGAAAATAAATAAATCTTCGACAATAATAAATTTAACCGAGATTGTGATCATTCTGCTATTATTAATTATTAAAATAAAATAATAACTCATCCATACAGAGAAATTAATGAAAAGCATACAATATTAATTTAACTATACACATTAGTTATAAATTACTTATTTTAAACGGAACAAAATTGATTTTATAATAAACATATGTTATCAAACAATAATGACTAAAGACTAGATTACTGGATAAATAAAATTCTAATATTTTAACGGAAGTCTTTCATGTTGCACACTTTGAATATTGGAATATGTACTTTAATTGAATGTTCAAATGCATGTCATTCCTTTAATGGTAGTTGAAAGAGAGAAACTTCGGTGTCCATGTTCTTGATCAGTGAAACAGCAGAACAGTAGTTTATACTATGGTGGGAATTGGAATTATGCTGGAAAAGGTGAGTTCGTTATTGAGGTTCTTTAGCCACGTATATTATCAATGCAAATGCTGGAGATGGTTATCCTTTCATTTTCTGGAGACTGCATGTTTGCTTTTAAGCTGTGTATCACACAATAATTATAGGTAACCACTGTAGATTCTTCTTTGGGAAAATTTTATAGCCATGAGAGGTGAAATACCTAGGACCCGTAATAACGAAAAGGGTAGAATAATAATAATCATCGTTCATGCAGGAATTGAAGAAAAGCAAATGAAAGTTGAATCTACCTGAATGCAATTGCCAAAAATTTTTAGCTTTTATATGTCTCTAGTGCTATTGTTTGCCCACCCATTTTCTTGGAAACATCTACAATTGGTATTATTAAAAGTAACACCAGATAATACAGTATTTTTAAACTACTATTTAAATTCTTAACATTTCCAATTAATTACTTTTATTACAATCTTCTGAACAATGCCTAACTTTTTATTACAAACAGATTAAAAATTTTATTTGTGGAATGGGCATCGTTTTACACAGTTTTGAAATAATCTTATACAAAAAGATAAGTAATTTATTTATAAAATTTAGTTTTTTTAAAAAACAAAAATTTGATATTACTTCAAAATTTAAACTTAACATTGCCCACTGCAAGTAAAATAGTTCTCAGATCAAGGTAATTGATTAAAAACATCGTCCCTTACATTAGGCATTCTTTGAAATACATAAAAAAAATCAACTTTTACAAACTTCACGCAATTTTCTCTTTAAAGTTCTTTTTTCTTACAAAATGATTTACAAAACGATTTACACTTATTTGTGTATATGTGTTATATATCTTATATCACATAAATTACAAAATATAAAATTTTATAAGTATAATCTTTAACCCATCTTCAACTTGATATTTGGAAACTATAAATTTCTATCTTTTTTATATTTTGAGATGCAACAAAGAATTCTTTCAATACATATATTGCTTTGCTATTAAGAATCCAAATCTTAGATCCATAAAAACATTAGTGAGACATTGATTAAAATCTTACTTTCAAACAAATAAAGGCATATTTTCCTTTAATATTTAGTTATTTCAATCAAAAATAATTCCATGATTTATTTTATCTTTTATGATTGCATCTATATTGATAATTCATTACTAACAGACTTAAAAGTTTGTTGTTTTTTTTTAAAAAAAAAAATATTGTACATTAAGTCTTTTTAACATTTATCTTTGGTTCTAATTTTTTTATCTGATAACTTTTGCAATATTTCGAAAATTAGTACATTATCAAAATCTAGATGACCTAAGTCATTATCATTTATTTTTAATCCCTTATTGTTTATTTTTGTCAACAAATCACTATTTCTAATAACAATACTATAAAAGTTTTAGTGCTTTCATAAATTATAATAGAAATCAATGTGATTTTTATATTCCTTAGATTGCTTTTTAATTTTTGGGGAGTGCTTCAAAACAATTATCAGAACTTATTACTCATGAAGGCAAAACTTTCCATACAGTAGCAGCACTCAGTGCAAACCAGAGTAATCAATAGATGCAGGAAAGTTTGTGCATAAAATTCCTATCTAGTGCCTACTCATATAATATCCCAGACTAATTTCTAGCCTGTGGCAATGAGTGGTGCTACTGTATGGAGAGTTTTGCCTCTGTGAAAAGCAGCTTGTGTGAGCAAAAAGAATAGTGATCATGTGATGTTTGATGGGTTAATACCAATTCTGCCCAACAAGATTATGATGACTGTGGTTATTAAAGAATCAAAAACACCAAAAAGTATGGATGCTGAACTGAGTTCAGATCTATCCAAGGCTCCTCACTGATCAAAGCCACAAGCTAGAAACTAGTCTGGAGATATTGGATGAATAGACACTAGATAGGGATTTTATGCACAAACATTCCTCCATCCATTATCTGGCTTGCACTCAGTAGCACTACTATATGGAGAGTTTTGCCTCTGTGAAAAACAGCTTGTATAAGCATAAAGAATGGTGATCATGTGATGTTTGATGATTTAATAACTCATTACTCTATATTTTGTTTACACCCATTCCCTAATGGATTACAAGGAATCACATACTTTTCATTTGATTCAGTTACGTTATTTTTACTTCTGATCCATAATTGATTCCTGATGCAATAATAGATCAATCATTGAATTCTACCTCCGACCAGATATATACTTCTATATATTAAGATCGATAGCCTGTATTATAAAGTATATCAAGTAAATAAATTATACAAAAATTTGAGATAGGCTCATTCTAGTATTTCATTTATTCAAAGTCATGCTCGTTTAATATTATTAATATATAATTCTTATATGATATGACGAATATGAAAAAAAATTATTAAGCTAGCGAAACTTGCAATCTAGCAAGCTATTTTCTTTCCTTAACTAATTACTCAGGATATAAAAAAACAATAATTGACACGTACTCTTTTTAAATGTTAAAAATTAATTTCTTCTTATACCCAATCATTAAGATATTCTATTATGGCAACATAAATTAAAAATGTTAAAATATTGAAAATACGAAGTCCAATTTTTTTTTTTTTTAACAAACCTTCCTTGAGTTTCTATATAAACTACGGCTGGTTGGATTTTTTCAACGATATCTGCAATAAAATTAAACCGTTCGGATCGAGGTGGTCCACCAAAAGAAGTTCCTTCATCATATACTTGAGCAGCTTTAACAAAAGGAAAAAATATACGATTACTTGAATCTTTATATTTCAAAACTGAAAAGGCATACACACCAATACAAGTTCCAACACCTACACCAGCACAAATTATTGAAAGTTTTTTCCACTTTAAACGATAGTTATTTTCTTCAGAGTTTAAAAATGTTCGGTATGTTCTTGCTAATGGATTCAAATTTATTGTATTAATACTTCTTTCAAATAAACTCGAACTTTTCAATAGGTCGCAAGAACCACAAATACGCCTCATGCAATGCCTACTTATGGGGGCAGCCATATTTAATTTTGTGCACTACTGTCCTCTTTTGTTCAATAAAATAGTCATATGGTAAAATTTATTGTTGCAGGTGGGTAATCATTTAATGTGACAATTGATATATGCGACCAAAGTTTATTTAACGGAAATAAAATTGTTTTATTGTTTTTATAGAAAATACCATGCATTTTTCTTACAAAATTTCTTATTTACCGGGGGTTAAATTGAAATTTAAAACTATAAAATAATATACAATGTTATTTGCAATTCATTAAAAATTTTTTTTATTTAAATGAATATTCTATTTCTTTAAAGTATTAGAAAACTGTACTCATAAAAATTAATACTACATAGCACTGATAAATGAAGTAACAATCATGTGTCGATTTCCCATCATTCTTTTCATTTCAGGAGGCGTAAAGCTTACCGGCTGCAGTTGTTTAGTGAGTTGAGTTTGGTTTATTACTTTACTTACATGTTTAGGATTATTTTTGAAAGTTTATTTGCTGTATTATAATTTTTATGTTGTTTTATTTATTAATTATTGCAAATATCCTTTTTTTATATATTAGTTGTGTTTAGTTAAAATCTATATGTAATTGTTACTATGGAAAAGTTTAATTAAAATTGTTCCTAACTTTGATTGAGCAAACAAGATACTTAGATGCTGCAAAGTATTTTTTTTTTTTTAAATCAATTTATCTTAAAAAAATTCTGGGTTGTTTATAAGATATCTCCTACTTGTCATACGAATATATATTTAAATTATTGCTAATATTATGATTTTTTGTCAAGTTTATATGTTACTGAATGTCTCAAATACGCCATATATTGTACTGAAAACTTTCTTAAATCATGACAAAAGACTAATATTAATAGATTTATTATGCGCCCGTACAAACTTAGCATTTGCAACTTTATAGAATATGATTTTAAAATCTTAATGTTGTAACAGAAAAAAATTTGCTAATTACAAACATCTTTTTATGCATGTGAATAAGATTTGGTAAAGGTTTACTTTAGCGACCACAGCATAAAAATCATGTTCGCCCTCTAGTTTTCAAAATTATAAGTAAATTATTATTCGAAAATCTTACGTATATACTACTTCATTACAATTACATTAAAATTTATTAAAATGTAAAAGATAAAAAAAAATACCATTTTAAAGAAGTTGGAATAATTACACTAGTTTAATTAAAATAATTAGTTTAAATTATTTGAAACTTAAGAATTTAAACTATCGGCATTTATAACTTAAGAATTTAAACTATCTCGATAGTTCTCGGCGGAATAGATGACAATGGGGAGCCATTAGTCATCGAAATCGACGAAACATTTTATTTCCACAGAAAATACCACAGGGGAACTACATAGAGGGCATCGGGTCTTTGGTGGTATTGAAAGAGGATCAAGGAAGTGCTTCTTGACAGAAGTTGCAGATAGAATGGCTGGCTCATTGGAGGCCCTAATCCAGCAGTACATTTTACCAGGGACTCGCATAATTTCAGATAGCTGGGCTGCGTACAATAATATCTGCAGACTTAGCAATGGGGTGTACATGCATTCGGTTGTCGTCGACCAGGACTTCATGAATCCCGAAGACCAAGACATACATACCCAGAATATTGAGAATATGTGGATGAGGGCCAAGCGTAAGCTAAAATTCCAATCTGGTACCAGCAGGGCTTTATTTTCATCGTACCTCCAAGAATTTGCCTTCCGCAGTAGATATAGCACTGCCGCCTTTTTCTCCAACTTCCTGCTATGCATAGGGCATAATTATGCTTAAAAAGGTAAATTATTTTTTTTATTTATTATCTTTTACGTTTTAATTAATAAATATTTATTGTAATTGTAATATAAGAGCAGATACGTAAGATTTTAGTTCTAATTTTAAAAACTAGATGGCGAATATGCCCTGGTCGCTAAAGTAAACCTTTACCTAAGATTTTACTCTAAAAAGAACCATTCGCCCTCTATTTTTGAAAAACCGAACTACTTTTTCCCCCTCTAATAACTGTATCCAAATCTAATAAGTGTATGTAATTATATAAGTGCAATGTTAGTTGGTAAATGCGGAAAAACTCTTACATTGATGTATATATTTTTCATCAGTAGTATTCCTTAATAATATATAATTAATAAATAAATTCAACTATAAATAGAGTGGAGATAGACAACTGAAAGAAGATCCTAACTTAAACTGTGTTGATCTAACAAGAAACAAACTCTGTCTAACGGTGTAAACATTAATAGCTAAAAAAGGGAATAAAACTTGCATTGCATGTAAGTACTTTTCTACCTAGAATGTACATCCAGCGTGTCTTCACTGTACAGCTATAATCATAAATAAAGTATATCTAACCCAGAAATGTAATTTTTACTTAGAAGATCAATAAAAATGAAATGTGATGAAGAAAAACCATTTACTTTTTGAGGATCTATTGGCCTAAGTCCTGCAAAAATTATGAATCACTGTAATTTTTGACATGGACATTTTCATCATAAAGGAATATATACAGACTAAAAACTACTGTTGAAAGTCTTAATTTTTCAAATACTAATGAAATTTTGTATTATATTTTTGAAAGTAGGACAATCAGTTTTTTTGTTTATAGGACACTCCATGAAAGAGTGTTGAAAGTCAGTGAAAACTTTTTTTATACGTCAGGCAAGTTCATTCCCCACCAACCATCATTTTTCTAATTATCACTTTGTTTTATTACCTATCTTTCGAAAAAGCATTAAATAGTGCTTAATATACGTTTAATTTTTTTAAGATTTAGTATTAATAGTTTTTGATTCCTTTCAGTCTCTAGAAAGTAGCATTGAATAATATTTAGCGACACGCGTAAAATCCACATACTCACACTACCAAAACTCAATAGAAAATAGTCATCTTGCATTACGATAGTTAATAACGACAACCAACCATAGCAGTCATTGAAATTTGTCTGTCCAGCTTTTAGACAGTGAATGAAAGTGACTCGCGCATAGAACCATCTCCGTTTCAGTTAAAAAGGCGCTTTCGTTAAGTTATCGATACTCACCGCCATGTGCGCTTCTTTTGTGATTATCATAGAAAGAAGTCTTCTTAGGTTGGGTGTGTATACTTCATTTTAAATGGTATATTTTAAGCGACCTAGAAATACACTTCACATGATAGCTGACATCATTAGAAGAGGAAACAAACTCAATATTAAATTTTTTGCATTAGTTATATTGAAATAAAATAATTGAAACCTTGTCAGTCATCTGGCTGAATAAAATAATTTTTTTATATTTTATCTAAATTAATAAAAAAAGATAATGTGTTAATTAAAGCTGCAGATGCTTTCATCAAAGTACTTGCACTTATCCATTATTTTGAAGGTGACGTAAAGATAATCTATATGGAATTATTACTGAAAATAAAACTATTCTTAGTCATGTATTATTTTTGCTTAAGTTCTTCTGCAATCGTACCAATAGCTTAGTAGTGCAACATTGCAAATGAATTTCAGAACTCCAAATCTATGATTCGATGTTAATGTAATGTCCTTGTATAAAGACTAAGTTCAAACCCTATGTTGCTAGTAGAATGCCATTAATTTAACACTCAATAGAATAACAGGTCTAAATTAAGAAATACTTAGCCACCTTCAGCATCATAAGTTTACATTATATATGATGAGCAATACAATGTCAACTACTGACAAAATTATCATGAAATCGTTTTAATCTTATAATGATCCTAGTATGCTCACCATTATTTGTGATTGAGTGAATAGACCACTCATCCTTATATGTTTGGAGTTTAGCTCACTTTGCCAAATATGTCCCAATTATCTTTTTCAAGATAGTGATATTCCAGGCATCCGACAGTACATATAGTAAAAATGAAGCATCTAATATTTTTCCTTAGAAACTGTAGATGTTATTTTATTTTACCAAGTAATAATGTCCTCCATTGATTAATGCGTATTAGAATAGTGATAATAAGTCTGTAGATAATCTAGGAGGTCTCATAAAAGCAGCCGCTTATTGATGTCAAAGATGAAAATTGCAAGTCAACTCTCTGTGACAAATGTGCAACAAGTTGGAATGAGATGTCAAATATGTTTAAAGGTGAAACAAAAGAACGTCTTTGAAAAGCCGTAAATAAATATAGTTGTTCTGAAATAAAGAAAGGGTGCTGGTGAAGAATGTATTTGGATTATCCTCGACATAATGTGAGTAGACAGGCTTGAAAATAGAGACTGCAAATATAATAACCTCTCAGGAGATACAAAACTTTTGACGAGATCCAAGTGATCTTAAGTATACTCAATCTACAAAACTAGAGTTCAACAATATTAACTATCTTATTAATATCTTTATTATTCATAATAAAACCTTGAAAATCTATTAATACACATAGAAATATAACATGATCCCATTTGTTATGCTTCATTGATTTAACATCGAAATATAATGATAACAATCATCAAAATTTAATTTGAAAGTATGTATTCTTTTTGAGTAATATTACAAAGAGGTAAACATATTCTACCTTATAAAAACAAAATTTAGGATATTAATGGTCCTTCATTTGTGACCTGAGATTTCGGCTTTAACAATAAAGAGCTATATGAGACTTCCTGATCTGTAACAAAATATGGAGAGATGTAAAGGTACATCAAGACGGCAGAAGGATCAAATGGGACAGATCTAGAGAACTATAGATATGATAGATGACAAAGAATAATAATTGATGATCTCGATGTTGAAAATAGATCAGAAAACTGGACTAAACTGAGACAATCTCCATTCTGCAATAGATTGAGAACGTTTGAAATGATGATTAAGTCATTCATTTTGCCCGTGATAACTTCTAACGCCCCACCAATCTCTTTAATAAATTAAAAACCTCTTCAAAAGTAGACACTTTATAAATGTGGAATATCAGTTAAATGCATTATTCATTGCACCAATATTGATATTGGTACACATAATTTATCTAAAAAATTATTAAAATAATCTTTCAGAAAAGAAAATAAGAAAATTAAATGTTGAAGAGTTTATTGCGTTTCGTTTGAAAAAGAATCTCACACTGAAAAAATAATCAATCCGTGCCACTTGTGTCATTAAGATTGTTTATAAAATTGCATTAAAAAGACATGAACCTCGAAAGAGAAGTTCTATCAGTATAGTGCTGTAGGTTGTGAAATACTGTTTGTACTGTTATATTACGAACCATATTATATCGCTAAAAGAAAATGGATCAATGTCAACTTAGTATACGCTATAGTCACAGATATAAAATGGAACTTTATAGACATTAACACCTTCACAGAACAGCCTTTAAATAATGATGAACAAATTCGTCATTAGGTAATGTATGGATTCTAGCATCATTTAATAAAAGTATTTAGAAAGACATAATAAAACTAACCTTAGAAAGAAGCATTATAATATTAAAACAAATAAACATCATCAATGTACTATTTATATATCTATAATACTCAAAAATGGCGCCTAATAGTTCATTAAAAACCTCAACAAAGAAAAGCCTTATATGGTAATTTGTGATTATCACAAGCTTCATTGAATAATAATACTTTAGAAAAACCATATTAGAATTACACCATAGTTCTAAATGTAATTTTGTGACTATAAAGGCTACGAAAAGGATTATTAAGAAAATATATAAAAAGAAGTATCCTGATAATCACACAAAATCGTAGTCATAATGGACTTGTTATATAATTGATAAATCTATCTCAACAGAATATTTTGCTTTTAAACCTATATGATAGACACTTGCTTCCGAAAGGTGCAGCTGTATTTAATTATATATGCATTCAGAGACTAGAAAAAATCTAAGTTATTGTCTCTACAAACTAACTATATTGTAGTTTCTCGTTTATCAGAATATCTTGCATTATCTGATTGCTGTATACTCAGAAAGCTATGGGTAATGATATTGCAAATATAATCCATACTGTTCAAAATAAGGTCTCATGATCACCAGGCATTATAATTCTGGATGGTAATTTAACTGTACATTTGGATCTTCCTATTGCATTACAAATATAAGAAAGAAATTTCACTTATAATTCATTGTCATGAAAGAGCATCCAGATAATGTATATACTTTCTTTAATAGCAGATTTCATCCTCATAGACCTTTTCTTGTGGTGTTTGATATAAGCTAAATGAGTCAACTATTAATACATCTCTGATTGATTTTGATCACCTCTGCTTAAAGCGTTCTTTATAATCATGGTATTCAAATCAACGTAGATGAGTTTCGATGAGAAAGTCATAGAGATGGAGTTTTGTCTGATCATCTTAATTATCAGTTATATTGACCGTCATTAATTATATAAAATGTTCAGCTCACCAAATCTCCTTGTATTGCTTGGTTTAAAATTAAAAAAGATCTCTAGAATATGTTATAAGAATGCTCAGAATATTTTATCACCGAATCAAATGAAAATAGAATCTCTGAAATCTGAGTCTTATGCAATATTACCTTACTCTCAGACCTTAACTCATCCATTGATGAAATAGTTTACAAGATGAATACAACAGCTTGATATCAATCTTATGCATCAAGCTGCTCGTAGCATTAAAATGGTTTAGGAAATTAATTCCTAACTTGAGTAAAATTATGTCAAAACCCATGATAAACTATGCTAAATTATATATCCCCCGATCTTTAGGGGTATTGCCAAGTATCACTAAGGATGATGATGGCATCGCCTCTGGAATCTATGTTGATAATTACATATTTGAAAATTTAAAAATGAAATTTTGGTAAGTACAGGTTTCATTGATCAGACAGTAGTATCACAATGGGAACAGACAGAGAGATATCCCAAATCAGGATATTCAAGATGAAATTAATATCCTCAAAGTTACAATCAATAATGGCAAATGACATAATCCCACGCCTCTGTTTATAAACAACTTGACTATGCTCTCAGATTTGCAATGTGATTTTTTAATCAGTTGTGTTATGAGAGAATTGAGGGCCCTTTATTAGCAACAGAGTAATTTTTAGCATTAAAAAAGATAAATTAGTGCAAAGTCCAACAATTGATGAACTGAGACATATTTCTGTAGAAGATATTGATTTGAAGATTCTGGCTAGAATTCTCTTGAAAAAATTACATCACCTTATCAGTACTAGAATATCATTTGCCCACCATGCCATTAAGGGTAGACGTGCAGTAAATGCTGCCTTAAAAATTTATGAGGCTATTAAATATGCAAGGGATTTAAACTTAACCCAATATTATGCTATCTAAATAGATTTTAGGGCTGCTTTTGATCTGGTCCATTAGACATATTTGATTCAGTCCTTCCATCTTTTAATCCCAGATCACATATGGTTGGCTGAATGCAGTTGAAAATTATATTAAAAATAGTAGAATCTCTTAAAAAACTTTATGAGATCTGATTTTTTTTATCCCTAAGAGGGGCATTCCACAGGCTTTTCCTCTTTGCGGCAAAATGAACACTTACTTGAATAAATTAATTATTAAAAAAATTGAAGATAAAATAAGTAATTTTTCATCACTTAAATTATATGAAATTACAAGAGCGTCAATTTTTTAATTCCATTGTTTCAGGGATTTTGGCATACTATACACCCTACATGACAACAATACTCAGAATAAACCAAATTGCAAAGAAATATGTCTGGGGTAGAGCTTCAAGATGGATCTCAATATCAATCTTGCAGATGCCAAAAGAAAAAGGAGGTCTTGGCCTGATTGATCCAGAGCTATACATATCTTACATCAAGGCAAGTACATTTATTAACTTAATTAAAAGTCAATTTCTTGGGCCTTCAGTTGATCTTGACGGCACCTTTAACGAAATAGGATGTAAAGGAAGATCTTTTATAGCTGATCTGTTCATTGCTTATAGGGATCTCCAGGATGATATGAAGGTGTCCAGTTTGGAAAGTATTAAATATAAAGACTTAATGAATCATTTTAAAAGTCATGGCAATGCATGGTTGGATATATCAAAGAAAAATGTGTTGAAAAAGTTCCACTCTATATATGCACCCCAATCCTATTTGAAATTTATTTTCAAACTAGTGAATGGCTTGTTTCCAACTACTAAGGTTCTAAATGAAAGACTACATATGAATTTAGATCCAGTCTGTTTGCTGTGCAAATCTGGTAATGAGACTTTTCAGCATCTATTCAAAGAATGTTTGGCATTTAGGTAGATAAGAGCTAAAGTGTTCCACAGGCCAATCATAAACTTAAAACTTTTACTTAGTCAATACATTGACAAATTTAACCCTCACATTACAATGATGACTGTGCATACCCTTAAGACAATTTGGTATATACGATGTACTATGATATTTGACAAGAAATTCAAGTGGCTGAAAAAACTCTATAGTGATTGGGAAACTTATTTTAGTCAATGTCTAAGATACTTGCCAAGGAATACAAATCGAATCCGGGGTGGTCCTGAAATAACTATGTGAGATTATCAGATGAACATTTGTCTTGAATAAAGGTTTAATTCTTATGTGTGGCTTATTCCTTGGGCTAATCAATCATTTTGTTACATGCTTTGCTCATTTGAATTGCATGTCTTAGAATGTCATTCTAGTACAGTGATACAAGTCAATCTCCTCCAGTTTAAGATAACTAGTTAATTGCCTGCAGAATTTTTGTCTTATTAGTGAAATATATCAAATTCTTTGGGTTTTGGTATACAAAACTAACATATTTATCATTTGTTTAATTACTTGTATAAATTGTAAATATTTATTGTGTTAATAAAGGTTTTTTATTTAAATAAAAAAAAAAATCTCGCACAGTAAAACAAACATTATCATTGTAATTTGTGATTATAAAACCACTACAGAAGGTTTATTATGTGATTATGAAACTGCTCCTAGAAATTCATTAAGAGCTCATGATTAAACATACTCGAGAAAAGCCTTATCAATGTAATTTGTGATTATGAAACTGCTTAGAGGTTCCTTAAAAAATCATGAGTAAACATACTGGAGAAAAGCATTATCAATGGAATATGTGCAACTACAAGACTGCTGTGAAAAATTCTCTTAAGATACATAATAAAATTCTTAATAGAAAAAATTCTTATAAATGTAAGAATTCATAAAAAAATTCATGCAGAAACAGCTGCACCAGTGCTATTTGTCTGAATATAAAACCTGCAAAATCAAATGTAGTAATTCATGAAGAAATGCACACAGGAAAAAAACTTCATTTGTACCAATTGTGCAGTTTTAAAACTTCTGTAACAAGTATTTTAAATTTTCATCAAAGAAGTCATGTTAGAGAATTTTCTTACAATTCCAATTTTAAAACTGATGTAGGAAATAGTTCAAATAATCAGGAAATAAGTCCAGTAAATGAAAAATCTTTTCAATACTATATACATTAAACCACAACTGCTATAAAAAGTAATATAGTAATACAAGATAATATCTATATGAAACAGTCTGTCCAGAGTCATCAAGAACAAACATGCAAGAGAAGACTGTGACAGTAATTAATATTGAAGTTTTTAAATGTTAGTTGTGTATATTCAAAAATACTGAAAAAACTATTTTAGAAAATCATGAAGCTAATCATTTTACTGATTGTTACTATTGATATATGTATATGCTTTATTTGACCAACGATTTATTTAGTTTGAAAAATTATATGATAAAGCTAATTGTCATTATGAAAGCTATACTCGTCATGATGTTAGATTTATTAATCAAAAATTCACTTTGATGATCATGTGTTCTGTTAATTCAGAAAGTTATTTTTAAAAGGATATTCATTAACATGTAACAAATTGCAAAATGTAATATCTTATATTCCACATTCAGTCTGGTCTTGGAACTAAAATTATTCCTTGTTATTATTGTTACGAATTTTCAACAATAACATTAGATGACTCTCAAGTTTCACAGTAAATATGAAAGTATGCACAAAAAGATATTTACACAGAGGCAAAACTCTCCACACAGTAACACCTTAGTGCAAGCCAGACTAATCAATAGATGGAGAATTTTGCTTCTGTGTAAACAGCTTGAGTAAGCTTAAAGAATAGTGATCATGTGAACACAAAAATTGTCATTTTCCTAATGACACAATAATTGAAAGGTATGAAGTTCAAATAGAGGGGTGTGTTTTAATTAAGTAAAGAGTCTATTATTACATACATTTTATTATCCATTAAGCTGTAGTTAGCTCAAATCCTAAATATTATTTTTCTATACAACAAGTCCAGAACTTTGAAGACAATTACTAAAAAGGAATGTTTTGCTTTGTCTTTTTAAATGAAGTGTCAATTACCAATTATGTATTCTAATTATTTATTAAATACTTACTTACCTTATAAATCTCACCTATGTAAAATTGTTTCTTCTTAAAATGAAATCCAAAACTCTGTTGTATACAATTTATATACCACAATAGACTATTTCTTCCTCATTACTACGAAATCATTATTCCAGCACCATTCCTTATTTTTTTATTATCTATCTCATTTTAAGAAAGATTACACATAAACCAATTAAAAACTATTTTGATGTATCTATTGTTATTCCTATGTTATAACCATCTAAACATTTTTAATTTCCATCATTAAATAAAAAACCATTTCATTTTAAATAGCTTCATTTGCTTTTATTCTACGATTGAATGCTGACTTCTTGCATCACTCGTGAATATTAATGTGAAATCCATCTATTAAATCATGATGTTAATGTTTGTGGATGATACTTTATTTTTTTCTCTCTCTGTAAAAATGAGTGCAGTATTCTATCTTTAAAATATTTTGAGATAGTTTTTTGAAAGTAATTAGAGCTATAAAATTCAATATTTGCATGTATTTATTTAGCATATATGCAACAAATTTTCTTTTTGAACATCAAGAAAGTTATTTGGGCACTGAATTTTGTTTAAACAGCTCTTAAAAACAATTAATTGGTGATGAAAGAAATTATAGAGAATTAATATTTGTAAAATTTATTTAACTCAATAGTTTTGTAACTCTAAATTTCTGTAACCACCCTACTGCTCACACATCTCACCAATTGTCCAATTATATTCTTGACAATGAGCTCTTCTTTATTTATTTTCAGAACTTCAATTTCACAGGTTTATCTTTCCACTAGTTTTTACACACTATTTTTCCTTTTTCTTAATTCTCATGCAGACTTTTTATCAGTTTTACTAATTTGCATAAAATGAAATTTTCATAACATGCAGACTAGCCTGTTGTTATTTTCAGTAATTAGTTTTTTTTCT
Source organism: Epiperipatus broadwayi (assembly GCA_028023455.1). Taxonomy (NCBI): domain Eukaryota; kingdom Metazoa; phylum Onychophora; class Udeonychophora; order Euonychophora; family Peripatidae; genus Epiperipatus; species Epiperipatus broadwayi. The sequence goes on along the minus strand of JAQFVV010007495.1, from coordinate 11,925 downwards.
GCATACTAACTTTATTTTTAGGGTATTTTAGCATATCAACATAAAAGCTTGTAAACACACATACTTTTATTCTTTAACAAAATATATATGCATATATAGCAGTTTACATAATCTTCACAGGTACTATGCTTATCTGTAAACAACTATTGCATATGCACACATTAATACATGTAGTTAGTCTGCATTTCATATAAATACATATGATTTGCACCATGTTTGATTAAATCACATACACATTTATTTTATTATAATGGAATAAAAATGGTATTGATGATCAGGTATGCAAGATCCACTGATTAGCCCACATTCAAGCCTTCAGCTAGAGATGCCAAATATTTACAAAAATCGTATAAAAGGCTTGTTTTTATTCAATACATCCCACAAATTGCAACACCTAAATTGGAATGATATAAAAATGTATAAGGTGATTATGATAAGAAGTTTTGTTATGTATTACAGATTTCTGTACATCAGCCTATTTTAAGACAAAGTTCTTTCGAAATACCCCATGAATGTAGAGTGTCAAATTGTAAAGGAATAAAATGTTTATAATGCTAAAACTAACAAAACAGAATATACAAAATCAACTTATCTAACATACCTCATGACTTGTACCAAACTATAAGGATATAAAAGTCAAAAACCAACATTTCAAATAGTCTTACAAATTATGGGATCCAAATCATAACCACAAAATATAGATTTTTATTTAATACCCATATTAACATGAGTGTTAAATTGTAACAAATTATCCTTCAAATCGACAAAGCCTAAACATTAAACACCAAATAAGTGTGGATATTATAAGTTTTAAATCTAAACAAACTATATTGTGCTAGTTAGTATAATTCAAATATCAATTTCAATACATACCATTACTAATTTTATAACATAAAATTATCTTTCTAATCGAATAATAAGCATCCAATACATAATAATTTAAAATATGATGACATTCAATTATAGTTGCCTTTGGTTACACTGAAACCTTACAAATTACTAAATTAGCTCAAATATGGATTTTGTCCAAAATAACATAAGATAATTATGATCTTCTAATCAGTTACCAATATCTAGCTATAATAAATTATTTAATCTATTATTATATATGTAACAAGCTCAAGTAATAATGATATATTGAATTTACAGGAAAGTAACCCATAACAATATAAGCACTCACCTATCCAATTGTTTGATTCCTGGATTATTTTATGTAATGGGGTAAATCAATACATAATCATTAAATACTAAAATTTTATTAGCTAATAGATTTGCATAACTAATTGAAATGATCACTGAAACAAGTTTGTTTGTTTAACCGAATTAACATTTATTAATGAATATAAAAATGATAAATAATAAAATGTTTATAATGTACATTCCAATAATGTATCATGAAGTATATCTTTCATCTGAATTAATAAAATAAGTATTTCTACAGCACAGATTCAACTACTTCATGTCTATTGTATAATATAAAGAATTGCTATAATACCAAAATGTTGATGCACACACACACAATTAAAATACAAGAAATCTAATAACTATTACTTAATACTCACCATAGAACAATTTATTAAAACAAATAAAATATTGTTTATTAGCTTACTTTATTTTCAAAGTGTAATATCATGTTTTAAATATAAACCACTAAACATCACATAATCACCATTCTTTATGCGTACTCAAGCCATTTACACAAAGGTAAAACTCTCCATATTATAGTGTCACTCATTGCAAGCCAGAGTAAACAATGGATGCAGGAAGTTTTGTGCATAAAATCCTTATCTAGTGCCTATTCATCCAATATCCCTAGACTAATTTATATTGTGGCTTTATCAGTGAGAAGCCTTGGATCTGAGGGCACTAACATTTAGATCTTAGGATTTAATGCAACTCCCCAGCAGCTATATTTTAAGTAACTATAAAAAATAAGTCCAAAATGAAAGCACAATATTTTCAAGTTCATGAGCTGGTATAGTTATATAGATCTAAATTCAATTCAGCATCCATACTTTTTGGCATCTTTAGTCCTTTAATAACCAGTTACCATAAATACACTGGGCAGAATTGTATTAAACCCCTAAACAGATTATCACCACTATTTACACTTAAATAAGTTGTTTACACAGAGGCAAAACTCTCCAAACAGTAGGGCCACTCAGTGCAAGAGTTAGTAATCAATGGATTCAGGAAGGTTCATGCATAAGATCCCCATCTAGTGCCTACTCATCCTATTTTCTAACTTGTCATTTTCATCAATAATGAACCTTGGATCTGAGAGTGGTGCACCTATCTTAAAACCTAATGCAATCCTCTAGCAGCCATATATTACCTATTACTCTGGAATGCACTGAGTGGTGCTACCATATGAAAAGTTTTGCCTGGGTAAACAGCTTGTCTAAGCATAAAGCATGGTGATCATGCAATGTGTAGTGGTGTAATACCAATTCTGCCCAATAGACTTTTGGTGATTGTGATTATAGAAGAACCAGACAAAAAGTGTGGATGCTAAACGGAGTTCAGATTTGTATGACTATACAAATAAATGAAATTGAATTGAAAACATTGTTTTCATTTTGGACTCAAAAGCTTTATAGTTTGCTAAAAAGATGAAATGTGGCTGCTGGAGAGTTGCATTAGATCAGAAGATCTAAGTGCAGTGTCCTCAGATCCAAGGTTTTTCACTTATCAGTCATAACTTAGAAACTAGTCTGGGGATATTGGATGAGTAGGCCCTAGATATATTTCAAGCCCAAACATCCCTGCATTCATTGATGACTGTAGTTTGCACTGAGTGGTGCTTCCATTTGGAGAGATTTGCCTGTGTAAAGATGATGTAAGCATAAAAAAGATGATCGTGTGATTAGTGGTTTAATACCAATCGTGCACAATAGAATTATGGTGACTGTGGTTATTAAAGATTCAAAGACACCAAAAAGTATAGATGCTGAACTGAGTTCAGATCCATGAGCTTCAATTGAAGACATTATTTTGTTTTCATCTTAAAGCTTTATAGTTATCTAGAAGGTTGGATTAGATACTAAGATCTAGGTGCAGTGTTCTCAGATCCAAGACCTCTCATGAAAGCCATAAACTAAAAACTAATCTGGGGCAATTGCAAGAATAGCATCAAGATTTTATGCACAAACCTTCCTGCATCCATTGATTACTCTGGCTTGCGCTGAACGGTGCTACTCTACTGGAGTTTTGCCTGTGTAGTTTTAAATGTAATCATTCAAATTATTCAATAATTATAAGATGAAATATCTAATATAATTTTTTAATTTGTCCATAATGTTGCAAGAAATATATAAACTAAATAATCATTCCAAATAAGACAGAAATAAACTATCGATAATTATATTTTAATACTTGTCACACCTCAATGGAGCCATTTTGAAATATTAAAATATGAATATCAATAGTTGTTTATTTAAACCATAGTTTCATTATATAGTTTAAGTACTTCAATGTTCATATAAAATATAATATACAGTTAACACAAGCATATATCTTAAATTGAAACCTTAATCATTAAGATTTGGAAATGTTTTAATATCTGGTAAAATGAAAAAACACACAGAAGAGTTGTTTTAATAATATTTAGCTTTATTACTGCCTAGCATGTTTTCAATATATTTTTACTATATCATATTCATGGCATATAGTGGTGTGATTATATGATTTTTTTTATATCAATGATTAATTAACTGTTCATGTATTCAATTTCAATATTCAAATAGCCCACTTCTTTAAAATGGGCACGCTCATTTCATTTTTAATAATAGAAAAACTGTCACCAGCTACTGTACATGCTTTTTTAATTTTCAATTTTATATCTTTCTGTTTACAATCTCTCTCCTCTTGTTACCTCAAATCTATGACCAGTTTTCTGCTCATGGTCTGTAAATATTGAAGTGTATTTCTTGTCTCTGAGGGCTCTATTGTGTAAATATCTGGGCAAGTCTTGTTGACAAATTGGCCCTCAACTTCACATAATATGCAGCACTGCAAGATGATTGGCTACACTTATTTTACAGACCACTTGATGTGTCAATTTGTTTGATATAGTGCTTTTAAAGTTATTAAGTGATGCAGTGGTTCAAAAGCTTATATCAATTTTATTTTTATGTGGAATCTTTGGAATATAAGATAGGCTTATCCAGTTTTTAGGTTCTACGTGGTGGTTCAGCCAAGGATTTTTTTATAGAATCTCTATGGTGTTTATGATTTCATCATGATTATATCCTCTATTTTGGAGGTCATTTCATGTTGTTCTTTTTATCATATCCAAACTTGCATAGTGTATGATTTGTGCTGAAAAACCCTTCGATTCCACGTTTATGTGATAATGGGATTATTGATCTAGAATGGATTGATCCTCATATTTAGGGGCTTAATCATCATTCTGTAGTCTAGCATGTGACCTAGTCTTTGCATATATGTCCAAAAACTTTATTACTCTACCATTGTCTTCGTTCTCCAAGGTCCATTTCAGTGTTGATGCTCTCCAATTCCTGTTGTATTTTATCAATCTGTGTGTCAGTCACACTCATAAAGTGTTGTCTACATATCTCACATATATTAAACTAGAGTTTAAGTATCTATGAGTAGGTATAATATATTTTTCGATTTTAGCTAGGAATAGATGATTGATGATACTGCTGCCAGGGAGTTCTATCAGCCAGTCATTATTCATTTTATATTTGCCATTTTATGTAAAGACTTGTCAATCCATTTCAAAATCTCTATTATGAATTGCCTTTTGCAATAATCATAGTTGCTGTTACTTAGCAATTCATTAATCACCTCAATTGATTCAATTCAGAGCACTGAGTCATATAACTTTTACATTGAGTGATGCAAATTTTATGAAAAAATTTGTACGATTTAATTGAATATTTGCTGAATCCCAATTCTTCAGTCAGTCATAAAGTGTAAAGTGATAGTTTTGGTCATTTTGTAAAAGTATGCATTGCCATGATCATGATAGTTTTGGTCATTTTGTAAAAGTATGCATTGCCATGATCAATAATCAGCCTCAGAATTTTGCAAAAACAAGATAGTTTTACTAGAGCTGATAATAAAAGCTGTGAACAGATCAATTAAAGCAGACAATGGGGTGAATTAAAATAATGGATAAAAAATATGAGGTACAAAAGAAAAATTAAAAATATATAACTTATGGCCTTAAACTTAAAAGGCAAATATCATAAGAAAATGCGCTTTTTAGAAAAACAAAGCAAAAAATCGGAATGCATTAAACAAGACAATTGGATCAACTTAACCAATGAAACCATATCAGAAACAATTGGTAACATTAAATAATAAATCAAGATTCATGGGCAGGGAATGGAAAAATTAGTAACTAATATAGAAATCATATTTGAAAATGACCCCTTAATAGATCAGATTATTGAAAAGTCAGCTAGAATACTGAATTTCTTACCAAAGCATAAAGATAAACGGTATGTTAATGTAAAGGACACTAATCATACATAGAAAGTTAGAAAGTCACAATATGATTAAGATAAAGCTGTATGGTGTTAATGAAAAAGGATGAGTACAAAACAAAACTTGATTTAATAGAATGTTATGTAACAGCAATTATGACCATCACAAAAGGTAATTCATAATAGAGGTTTTGAAAGGGATTGACAAAGATCTCACAGCAGCAGCAGCCAATGGAAAACATTATAAACTAAATAATGACTGGCTGATTGGATTCTTCAGTAGCAGTATCATCAAAAGTCTATTCCTAACAAAAATCGAAAAATGTATGATACCTAATCACAGAATTTAAACTCAAGTTTAATATATGTGAGAAACATAGACAACATATTTATATGCGTAATAGACCCACAGGTTGATGAAATACAACAAGAAATAGAAAAAACATCGATGCTTGGAGAAAGAAGATAATAATAAAGAAAGAAGATAATAATAAAGAAACAAAGTTTTTGTATTTATATATACAAAGACAAAGCTACATGCTATACAGTATAATGATTAAGCTCCTAAATATAAGATCAATCAACCCTAGATCAATAACCCCAATATCACGTAAATATGTGGGATTGAAGGGTTTTTTAACACAAATCATGCACTATGGAAGTTTGAATATAATAAAAAGAACATTAAACAGTATTCAAATGGTCTCTGAAATATGGGATATAATCACAATAAAACCATAAATGCCCTAAAGAGATTCTATATAAAATAAGAAATCCTCACCCCAACCAACAAGTGGGATGTAAAAACTGGATAAACCTACCTTATGTTCCAAAGATTAGACATAAATTTAAAAATGTATGTAAAAATAAAATAAATACAAGCTTTCAAATTGCTCCATCACTTAACCAATTAATCAATAACTCTAAAGACCCTATGTCGAACCAGCACATCAAGTGGTCTATAGAATTAAGTGCAATTAAAGTACTTGCAAGGCTAATATGTCAACAAGACTTGCCCAACAGATACTTATAAAATAGAACCTTCAGAAATTAAAAGCACACTTCAATATTTACAGGCCACAAGCAAAAAAACTGGTCATAGATTCCAGTTAACAAAAGCAGAGATAGTATACACAGAAAGGAAGGATAGAAATTGAAAGATTAAAGAAGCATGTGGAATAGCTGGTGATAAATGGGTTATTTGAATATTCAAATTACTTTTGCTTATAATTTTGAGTTATGTTAATTATACTCCAGAATCATCTCATCTCTGGTATTGCATCACCTTAATAATAAAATACACAAATTATATAAATTATAAAATACAAAATATATTTAGTAAATTGAATAAATATTATTTCCAACATATTTATGTATCTGTAATACATACACACACTCACACAATTATTTGAGGTGATTGAAATTTTAAATATTTCTGAATTAAAAGTTATAAATATTCTTTATTCAAAATAACCATTTAAAGCATACAAAAAGGGGTTAATCGTGTCTATAAGTGTACTTGCACTCCCTCCCTGGTGATTAAACAAATACATAGATGGGTTTGAATTTCTGGATTAAGGTTTCTAATATCACCAAACAGTGAAGCAAAATATGTATGACAGATTTTACTGCTTCATATATAGCAAAACGAGGTAAAAAACAAAAAAATTTTACTTCGTGGTTACAAATGCAATTTCAGGTGGCAAGAAAACACATGGTTCATTATCTGTTAACAAGCAATTATTATCATAGCAAACTTATTTCTCCTACCTTTGCCATTAATCTTTCAATCATGGAACGATCATATAATGATTATAAAGATAAGGATGACTCTACTTGGTTATTCCTTTTTAATGTGATTACTTGTCAGTTATCCAATTTATTCCGTATTTTTCTGGTAATTACTACCTGTTAACCTTTCACTGGATCAGGTGTAATATAGTGTTAATTAGTGCAAATTAGGTGTTCTTTTAATGACCACTTGATCCTTTAAAATGGGTGCATTTCTCTTGGACTGTATACAGTCCTTTATGTATATAAAAAAAATTTGTGAAAATTTCTTGTCGTGCAACACTTCCAGGTTGATAAACTTGTATCCAGAGTTGATCTGCAATGTCACTTATATCAACTTTACCAAGTCCTACTATTTTGTCACTGATCATCTTTTGAATGTTTCTTCCATGATGGAGCTACAGTACATCACATTACATCTCTTCTCCGCTGAAAATCTTTTCGTTTTGACCCGAAGCTTCTTGTTTCTAATTTCCTAAAACTTACTTTTCTCAGACCACTATAACAACCTGACAGTATGCTTGTACAAATAATGGTTTCAGTGGGATATACATCACAATCAAATTTTGCAATATTCAAACATCCATCTGCTAGGTATATTAAAAATTGTATAGCTTTGCTTTTTATTTGTCGGACTTCATCAACCTTATTTTCGGACTCAAAGACAGTTTCATATCACCTTTCTATCTTTAAAAATCTTTCAACTTCCATGTTGAAATCATGCATCATTTCACTAGGATTTTCAATTAGTTCTAATACTCTGTGTTCTTTATAATCAGGTATTATCTTTTCTTCATCATTATCTTCCCAGTTTGTTGCGTCATCCTCTCGGGAGTCCACCATGTCCAATTCTTTTTTGTACTCATCACTTTCATTTTCAATATCTTCCTCACAAACTTCTGTATTTTTGTCAGCTCTTTATCTGGAAGATCTATTCCCTTCTCACAGGTAGCTACATCTTTAGCTATTTTACTTTCATAATCAAGATTGCTATTTTCTAAAAAAATTTCCAGGCTACTTTCAGAATTCATATAATTTATTTTGATTGCAATCCTCTTTGGTTTTTTTTATCCGTAATCCTACCTTTTGACCTTTCTACTTCACCTTCCTGATCAGCATCCATTTCAATTCTTTCATAAGATTCATCATCTCTGTCAACTATCCTACCATCTTTTAAACATTCCCTTGAATCTTCTCTAAGTTTAATCATGATCAATGTTTATTTCTTTTATCCTATCTTCTACTTTATTGAAAGCTGCATCTTCTCCCTAGTCCTTGTTTCTTCCTTGACTGGTATCACTATCATTAATTTCATTAAATTTCTACATATCCTTTATAATCTCTAATTTATTACTAAATTTTATCCAGACTTTTACTTCATTGCTAGAATCCCTTTTCCCATTCTATAATAATTGTTATAGATTCTTCTGCAGACAGAGAACAGAAATTTCTTCATCGATTTATAAATCTGTGGCATTGCCTTGATACTTTTGAGAGGGCTGTAATCCTCTAATTTATTTTGATTCTCAGACTTTAGCGCTAATAATTTCATTAACAGACTGTATCAAGCATCCAATCTTTAATGATGGCCATGGCCATTCCTTTTTCGTGATAACCTTTATGGGTTTCCTTAGCAGTTTGCACATTTTATCGAAGTATTTGATCACACTGTTATACTGTGTGAGAAAGTCAGATTCTAAAACCATGTCCTGTACGAGTCCAGACATAACTAGAAATGGTTGCCCTATGGGTTCTTGGGACATTGCTACATCCAACCACACTTGACAATTTTTACTCATCTTTCTTCCATTAGTCAATATAAAAGGTCGTGACGGAAGTGGCATCACATTCTTTACTTGACCATTATAGGATTTAAACCAGGCTTTGAAAATAACTGAGACATTACCTGACTCCAGCAATGTGAGTACAGTATAAGTGCCAATTAACTTTAATGGTTGGATACAGACTTTGAACTCCATTTAGTCTGTTTTTCATTTTTATGGATAAAGGTTGTAACAGAGTTTACATTACAAGTGAATTTATCCCTATCTTCCTTGGCACACCACGAGAAGAAATAACCTGGTGAGACACTCTGAGGTTTCTTATATAATTTCCTTTCATGGCAGTCTGGTTGTGGCCCATCTTCCATCCACGATTTCTATCTTTATTGTTTATACTGACCATCTGGACCCTGATTCTTCAAGTTTCCTTGACTTCTCTGGAAGTTCTGAAGCCAGGTGGCCATAATCAATAGATGTCAAAAAGTGGGTCATCCTTTCAAAGACAGTAATGTGGCCTACCAATATTACTTTCTGTACCCAGGCCAGCATATTATGATAAATAGTCTTTATAATCTTGGTCATCTGAATACACAAAGGCCATTAATGTCCTGAATTTGACGCACAAAAAATTGTGTACACATTTCTCAATGACTAGGTTTATACTTCTCCATAAATAACATCCTGTCGATCTTCGTTTCAGTACCTCTGCAGAATAGCCACCACCCTATAATCACAAAGGCCTTAGGTTTTTGTTGTAACAAGTTCCACCAATCCTTAGCTGTCCCCCTTAAGTAATGACTAGCAATGGCCACTTGCTCCTCATGTCCACCTGGTTTAAAAAACATTTCCCTCAGACTTCCCAAATATTCTTGCAGCTATCTCCAGATTCTCCATGAAAAATCTGCAATTGTATGAACCTTGCTATATTGGAGTTTACCCTATGGTTGCCCAGCTTACTTGCTTCCTGACATTTCTACCTTGGCTGGTTCTTTAATCCACATTGTATTATTATGTTAGTTATCTGGTGAACCTGAATTTTCGTTACATGATAGTGGATAATGGTATTCTGCCTCCATGGATTTGATACCACTGAGTCCTAGTGATCCATTTCGATCATCTGATGCGGATTTCAGTATCAACTTCATCGTCCCAGTCCTGATGCAGATTTTCGACAGTGTCTTTAAAATCTAGTCATATCTTTTTTCGGTTCTCATAGAATGTATCTTTATCTCCTTTTTCTATGCTCCATAGTTATGTTATCATTTCTCCATTTCATGAGGTTGATCCTTGATCTTGTCTTGTGCCTCTTGAAGATTTTTTTAAATGTTCATTATGTGCCCTGATGTTGTGTTTCTGTTAATATTGTTTAAGGGCATTGGACCTGATCACATATTTGATGGCACTCTTCCTTCTCATCTTGGATAACAAGCAGTGTTTCTATAAAATTCTGCCTCATACAATCTTCCAGCACATGGCCTCTCTCCTGAATCCTGTGAAATCTCTCATTAAATTTCCTGAGTACTTCTTGAAATATATTAGATATTTCGGTTTGTTTGCTACTCTTCGACTCGCTTTAATATTAGCCCTGTCTGTGCACATGACTTTTCCATTTGTTCTTTTAATATACTGTGCATTAAAATTACCAGGCCATGGTTGCCCTCCGCTGTTCTTGGTTCTAAATTCATATTATCCATTAGCTCTCCAGGATCTGCAAAAGTAATCTCTGGGCTTGAGGTATCTATCATTAAGTTGGGTTTATTGGAATGTCCTGTTCCAAGTCAATATTACTGCTTTCTCTTGTTTTCTAATTGGCTGTCATTTTCTGACTCGCTATTTCCTTTTCATTATAATCTATTTCTTGGTTATCCATCCTACCAGTGTTATTGCTAATTCCTAAACTTTTATTATTTAATTATGGGGTATTTACTTCCCCGCCTTCCCTCGATCCCCTACAATCTTCCCACTATCCTATTTCTGCCATGCTCTACTTTTACAATGCCAACCCATTCTATTATTTACACCTGCTGCATTTTATTGCCTGAATATCTACATATCTAATATATCAAATATTAATATATATATAAAACTTTTTACCATGTCCCCCTTCATTTGCCCCCTGTTCCATTTGTTTCCTTGCACCTGCAATTGATTGCTAATATCTTTTATTAGTTTGCTATATAAGAAAAAAATAGATACAATATAATGACTATCTTTTTCATTGTTTACTCATATTCGGATCCTCATATACGCAATGGTGTTGCTTTACTTATTGGAAAAAAATTATAATTGTATAAAGTACAAGGGCACCATGCCAACACAATAGAATTAACAACTCATAATGTAAAGTTTGTTCATATGTACACATCAATAGATTGCTAAATTTCCTTTTTATTGTTTACATAATTCATAACTATATAACTAATCATAATAATCTTAATCCCAGTCTTTGAAGGAATACCATAATAATCCCAAAAAAAAATCTATCAAGTTAAAGTTTCACAATAGTATGCAAAAAGTAGAATAAAGATGAATAAATAAATAAAATATTAGCTACAGATTATAAAATTTTTTTTTAAAAGTAACTTTTATTCAGGGTGATTAAGTTTATAACATCTGCGGCCTACAGTGGGATCAAGCCTGGGAAGAAAAAAATTATACATATATAAAAGATTATGTTGCTGCGAAATGCCCAAAAATATTATGAACACTCAAGTATGTGAGTTATAACTCAAAACCTCATGATGGCATACCAAGCCCGGCCAAAAAAACCCTTGTACCAGTCAGAATTGTACGTTCAGATGAACAAGATTCAGAATCTAGGCAAAAGTACCCTAAAATCCACTCTTGCCTGAGATACAAAGGTCAGGAGCAATCATCAATTTGGCCCTGGAAGAGCG
>JAQFVV010007494.1:35000-84291 GCA_028023455.1 Epiperipatus broadwayi | reverse complement strand
CCTTTTAACTGTTTGACTCGTTCTTAATCGAGGCACTTTTTGATACATATTCGTTTTAATCGATAAATTTGACATCGCTGTAAATTGCTTAGTTTTTTGGACTACGTTTACGGTTTTAACGTCATTTTTTAGAACGCAAAAGTTTTATAATGTACTGCCATCTATTGAATTATTTTACAAGTAAAAAATCAATTAATTGATGATTTATGTCAAACAAAAACTAAGCACTGCCTTTTCACATCTTTTCTTGAATCTTATTGGCTGTTGAAATTTTGTAAACAAAAGAAATGGAAAAGCTCCGCCTTCTCATCATCTTTTCTTGAATCTTATTGGCTGTTAAAATTTTTATATGGCTGCCAAAAATTAAAAATTTACTGAACGCTTTTGTTTTATTTTGAAAATGATAAACGAATGTTTTAGAGCATTTTAAAAATATTTTTTGATGAAATACAAATAAAATACAAATTATTTTCATATAATATGTCAAAAATAAATATTATTTTACAAAAATAGTTACGATTTTAGCAAGAATTATTTATTTATTGCAAAGTCGGGGAAAAAAAATCATAACGTGAAATTATGATTGCCGTTTCTTTTCATGTCAACCGTAACAAATATTTTTAAAATTAAAAATCAAAATTTATTTTTGAACAAACTTTCGTTTATATTTATAATGTGAGAAATTAATAATATACTTTTTAAAAACGAAACTAAAGTGAATATATTTAAAAAAACGGTCAATAACTTTTGAAAAATTGATACATTATTTTGTGCATCGGCTAATTAAAAGCTTTGAGTGATACCACCTGCAGTGAATGAACAATTGGACAGTTAAAGGGTTAATAAATTAATGTTTTTATGTTTTCCTAATCTTATAAAACAAATTTAGATTTTAAACTAGGTTAACAAAATAAAAGGAATCAAACTATAATTACATATTTTCTTGACGATAATTCCTGATAAGTCCAAAATGCTTATTATTTTCTCTAGAGTTTCTAAAAATGTTCTCCTCCAAGCGCGTTAAAGTTTAAAATAAAAATAATTATTAATCCATTTAATAAAATTTATAGAAAATAATCCTTGGTTTTAGTATTTAAGATGATAATTATTAAATCATAATATTAATTAAACCCGTGAAGCTTCTTAATCTTCTCTACCAATATTCTCTGCGTATCCGATGCATCAATCCATCTATTTTAACTTTAAAAATATTCGATAAACTTTTAAGTACTATTTGTATTTTCATGGATCCATCTTTTATTCAACTATGTGTTCACTTTTTTATATATGTTCCCTTCTTGATACATTTAAACTTTCGTTTGGTATTTTTTATAAATCTGTTTTAAAATAAAAAAACTTCAAGTACTTTTAAACAAATCTTTTCTAAATACATTTTTAAATAATTATAAGAACGGATATTTTAATATCAAAAATGCTTCTGTAACATATTCTCCTGGTTTTTTCTTTAATTCTTGAAAATATTTTTTAAAAAATGTTACCTTCAGAAAGGATATAACATTTTACTCCTTTGAATATCATATTATATAAACGATTAATAAGATATATTTGTCTTATTACTACTTTTAAAAATATAAATCTTGGATCAGCTTATAAATAATACGTTTCATTACATTTTTTTTTTTAGACTCCGTATAATGTCCGAGCTGTGGTTTTTATGTACCAGAACAGTTCTCCGGTGAATATTAATAATGCTGTATCAATAAATATTCCAAATATTTTTTCAGCATTACAACTTATATCCATTTTATTTCGTAGTATATCCATCCTTTATTGTGAAGTTTAGGTTAAATTTTTAGATAAAATACGACTGGTAAGTACTTTAAAAATTAGAAAATCATTGCCACGAAGTTTCTAAATTATTATATTTTAAAACTCTCTTTTGTAAAAAAAATACTTTTAAAATTATCACTTAGGTTTTTTTTTGCAAAATAAAACGATAAGAAAATACTAAAAAAAAATTGACTAAAATAAAAATTTTTAAAATAAATACTATCTCTTTGATAGTTATAATTTACCTTTCTCTAGTTTCAATACATTATTAATCTCCCCCGATAACTTAGTGTCGACATTTATAGTCTGTAAGAATGCCTATTCCTATTGGTTAATTCTTACTTTAGCTTGAGAACAAATTTACATATTTTCAATTTCAAGTAGAATTGAATTTCAAAATCAGAAATTATGACGTAATGAACTTAAAATATTATTTAAAATATATTACTTTTAAATAAATTATTATTTTATTAAAACTATTTAAACATTTAAAATAACTTTTAAAACAATTTTAATAACTTATTCCATTTATCTATTTTTATTTAAATAAAATATTTAATTTTTTTTATTAACTGTATTCATCTTTATTACATCATTTAAGCATGTTATACGATAGTTAACTTAATATTTATTATTATTTTATGCTAGGTGACAATTCTATCCAATTCTATAATATAACTTTTAAAATATTTTAAACTTTGTTATTAATTCAAACAAGCATGTGTATGAAAGTATATAGTATACAAGTCACATAATTAATAATTTGACAGACGATTTTTAATCTATTTCTCTGCCCAGATTTATAAAATTGATACACTTATTATATTATATAATATAATTAGAAAATTTGGAAGAACAATTTAGAAAATATAGAATTAAATACAATTCTCACCATCATAAAGTTTATTTTTAAAATATATTATATTAATTTTGACTATTAACCTTTTAACTGTTTGACTCGTTCTTAATCGAGGCAATTTTTGATACATATTCGTTAAATTCGTTTTTAATCGAGTAAATTTGACATCGCTGTAAATTGCTTAGTTTTTGGACTACGTTTACGGTTTTGACGTCATTTTTTAGAACGCAAAAAGTTTTATAATATACTGCCATCTATTGAATTATTTTACAAGTAAAAAATCAATTAATTGATGATTTATGTCAAACAAAAACTAAGCACTGCCTTTTCACATCTTTTCTTGAATCTTATTGGCTGTTGAAATTTTGTAAACAAAAGAAAATGGAAAAGCTCCGCCTTCTCATCATCTTTTCTTGAATCTTATTGGCTGTTAAAATTTTTATATGGCTGCCAAAAATTAAAAATTTACGAACGCTTTTGTTTTATTTTGAAAATGATAAACGAATGTTTTAGAGCATTTTAAAAATATTTTTTGATGAAATACAAATAAAATACAAATTATTTTCATATAATATGTCAAAAATAAATATTATTTTACAAAAATAGTTACGATTTTAGCAAGAATTATTTATTTATTGCAAAGTCGGGAAAAAAAAATCATAACGTGAAATTATGATTGCCGTTTCTTTTCATGTCAACCGTAACAAATATTTTTAAAATTAAAAATCAAAATTTATTTTTGAACAAACTTTCGTTTATTTTTATAATGTAAGAAATTACTAATATACTTTTTAAAAACGAAACTAAAGTGAATATATTTAAAAAAACGGTCAATAACTTTTGAAAAATTGATACATTATTTTGTGCATCGGCTAATTAAAAGCTTTGAGTGATACCACCTGCAGCGAATGAACAATTGGACAGTTAAAGGGTTAAATATGATTATAAATTTAAACATAGCATTTATTAACTATAAGTTTTAAACTATTAAAATCGAATTTATTAAATATACTTTTAATTATTTATAGCTGCGTTATTTAATATGGCCAGCTTTTACAACCATATGCAACAATATTTAAAGTTTTATATAACTATTTTTAAATGATTTTATATACTACGTATTCTCTTTAGCTTCAAATTGTACTTTAAAAAAATAATTGACTTAATATAATTACCATATTAAAAGACCCTCTTCTAAATTTAAATTTTTTAGTAATTGACTGTTATGAATTATCACTGACCTTTAGAAAAGGGCACAATATATATATATATATATGTGTGTGTGTGTGTGTGTGTGTGAACTTCATGTATATATTTTGATAATAAGTTGAAATATAAATAATAAAAAAACTTTTTTGTTGTATGTATAATTTTCAAATTTTGATTTTAATTATTTAAAGAAAAGAGTTTTACTTTGAGTTTGATTCATTTGGAAAACAGCAGCGCCTTTGTTTGGAGCAAGATCAATATCAAGGCAAAAGAAGGAAGGGTTAGTTTTTCTTTTTAGAATGGGTACACTTCTTGTGAACTTTAAATTGTACCTTCTCAAAAAACTTTTTTTTATAAAGTCTTAAATTATTGAATTACACAGCTATAAGAGGGTAGGTTGCTGCAATTTCTCTGTCCAGCTCCAGTGCAGAAATGTGGAGTTCTCCATAAAGCTCTTGCCTAAATCTAGCAATCATGTTGCTGAAGTGCTATGCCGTTCCCACCAAAAGAAGGCCTAAGTATAATATAGAGTGTCTGGCCAGTTCCACAAGGTAGCCATATCCTACAAAGGTCTTGTAAATAATAATGATAAATTTTAAATGATCAAAGCCTTTTTCATTGCTTTAGATAGTTATAATCATTTGGGGAAATATGTTTATTTAGATATTATATTGCTATTTAAATACTTTCTTAACCCACGTTCAATTAGACATAGTAAGGAAGATAGACTATTGTAATATATAATCAGTCTTCCTTAGATTTGCTAGACTTATTATTAAGATTCAAATGAGTCAATTTTAGTAAATATATTTGAGACTAAATCTATAAAAGTCCAGTGGGTAATTAAAACAAGATATTTATACCCCCTCCTCTGGTTCTGATTTGTTTTTATTATTATTTCAAAATTAGTGTTGAAATGTTAAAAAGCAAACTTTGTTCTCTTTTAGAGCTGTTTTTTATTTTAAAAATAAATTTAATTTTCAAATTTAAAATTAAAACTTCATTTTATTTTAACAGATCTATATTTCTAATATACGATCCTATAATTTATTCTTTAAAACTTTTAATTCTAATTTAATATTCTCATTGTATCCATTGTATGGATATTTTCGTCTATATCCAAGACCTATGGGGTGGATCGCTAATTAAGCAGGGATTAATTTTATATTAAAAATCTTTTATTATATATTGCAATCGCATAGGCCTTGATTTATGCTCCTTTAATACATATTCGCATATTGTAAGTTTATGGCATGACAATTTACATTTTATTTTATATAGATTTAAATTCTGAGGTCAAATCTTCATTATATATAAATATAGCATTATTAGGTTGTCTAATTTCATGTTTCATTTCATTATGTTCTTCAACAGGCATATATCCCTGCTTTAAAGACTTAATTTAACAGGTTCCATTTGTTGAAGTTCCATGCAAATGTGGAAACCGTCCTTTATTTTCCAAAACAAGAGAGTCTTCTTATTTCTTGTTATCAGTGCAGTGGATCATTCCTGCCTGATAATGAAAGTTATTTAGGGTTATATGAAGATGCTCATTCCTTCATCCCTTGACCCATTTATTTTATGAAGTGAAGGTATTCTCATTGTACCTTATATATATAAGAGTTGGATATGACATAGTGGAGTGATCGTACTCCAGTTTACCTTGTTATTTAACTGTTTATTACTTTAGCAACTCAGTACCACCTTCCTTATCCCTTGAGTGCATTAAAACTTGATATATCAGCTTCTATTGTTCATGATCATGAGAGCTATGCATTAATTAATTTACTTGTATTTTCTAGAGTTAAAGTAAACTTACATTATTTTAATTATTATCATGTACTTGTTTGAGGGATACATGCCCTAAAGATTAAATGTGTTCATCATCTGAGGTCCCTTGTTTATAGATGCACTATACTTTGAAACTGTTACATATGCAATCAATTCATTTAATCCCCATTATCTTATGAGTCTGACAATCCAATTAAGTAATAGTCACTTCTTTTGTTCATTTGTTGTAACTTTAATTACTAATAAAGTGTTTCTATTTTATACTATATATACATTGCATTGGGTGTCTTATTTTTCCACAGGGAAGTCATATAGTTAATAAACTAATTTTAAGTTTCCCTATCTCTCTCTTATTACGAGCCTAAGAAAATGAAATAGTGTGTGGGTTGAAGTGGGTTGTGGTGGTTGAAGTCACCTGGAGGTGATTTTGAGATAATCACCCCATACAGACTGTTTTATATATATATGAAAATGTTTTCAGCAATAATAAATAGTGAAATTTTATTATTACATTATAGCTGTATCTTTGTTAGAAGAAAACAATATTTTTTTATTTTTTTGGAAGTTTTAGTATAGAAAGTTTGAAGAATGACGTTTTGGATGTGGTGTTGCAGCTGTTTCCCAGATGTTTCTTTCTTCCTAGCTTTTGTTGTGGTTGTGTTTGTCATTTTTTTTCTCCATTTGGTTCGAGTAAGTGACATCTTCCATGCTGAATATGTCAGATGTATGTTCTCTGCTCTCTCCATCTGCAACCATGTTTTCTATTGATATGTAATAATAGAACTTCCTTTATGGACTACTGTAGTATTGATGTAAATAAGATGTAAGGGTATCATCTAAGTGAAATTATACAGCTGAATTCAAACCCCTGTTTGAAGGTTTAAAATATCACTAGACAGTGAAGCAAAATATGTGCAACAGATTTGACTGCTTCATATTCCTCCCTGATAAGGAAACAATAAAAAAACAATAAAAAGGATTCTACTTCAAATCAATACATTATTTCAGGTGACAAGAAAACACATGGTTTATTATCTCCATCTTAACATGATTTGTGACCTGAACTCCATCACTAATGGCTATTAGTAAGATTAACTAAAAATTATACTATCTAAACCTCATTTTTATCTAACCTCTGTTGTCAACTTAATCTATTAGTAAACCGTATTCATTAAGAAAATAAAAATGTAAACTTGAACACTACCTTTAGGTTTATTTACCTCTTTTAACATAAAATACTTCAAAAACTACTTTGACCAATATGTGAGTCTCCTAGGATATTCTACCTTTAATGTCATTGTTCGTCAGTCTTACCGAATCAGTCTGTTCATTTTGGTGGGTCTACATTGTTATCTTCCTGGGTCAGGCTGTATGTATGGTTTAAGATGTAGATCATAATAACCTGCAATTTGAAATATTTTTCTCCTAAGTTGGTCTTCCAGATCCTGTATCTCAATTCTCCCAGATCCTACAATTCGGGTACTAATTTTTCTTCCAGGCGCATTTTTTTCATGATGGGAGTTTGCATTTCGTCCATGATGGGAGCTTGCATTTCTTCCATGGTGGGAGCTTCTCCATGCAGGAAGTTACCCTATCAGACTCATTGTGGCATTTATCATCACCCCAGTTCACAAGCTTGAAACACCCATAATGCAGATACCTTGAAGATCACACATCACTACAGCTTTTCCATTTGTCTTTATTTCTTGTCCCTTCTTTACCATCCTCCCAGCCATAGACACCCTGAATATCAATTTGAACTTTGATGACTAGGTCTAAGCTTTGAATCCCCTTGTTAGAGATGCTAGTAATATCAAGACCAGCATTAATATATGCTAAGTGGGCTATCTTTTCTGCTTTCATAGTTTGGCTTTCCTGAGTTCTTCCTATTGTGGCCGGTTCCTTAAATAATACATTGTCTGGATGGTATTCTACATCTATTCTCTTGACATTATTATCTTGCTGCGATCCATTATGATCATCAGATGGGGGTATTGGCACCACTTTGATTTGTTCAGTCTCTTGATCCAGGCTCTCAACAGTATCATTGATCACCTTTTTGGTCTCTGGGATGTCCTCCACTTGTTCCTTTTGTACCCTGTTATAATGTGGTAACTCAGTTGTTTCAATCTCTTCAATTTTATTAAATCTTTCAGCTCTTTGCGTAGTGTTTCTTTTTATCTGTTGGAGTTCCTTAAACATGCTTCGTATTAAGCTTTCTAAACTTTGGTCACCCTCCTCTATATCTGGTTTTATATGCCTATTACTCATTAAACCTTATGGGTCTTTAAAAGTTATTTCCAGACTTAAATCCATTCTCATATCAATATCTAATTCGTTATTTAAACACTCATTGTCATTTCCTGACTCACTATTTCCCTTCATGTTATTCATTTCTGGATTAAAAATTTCCTCCATTTGATTGCTAAATTTACTTATTATTATTATTTAGTTATAACTAATTTACTCCCCCTTTTTTTCCTCAATCATCACCTATGCCAAAACTCAGCCTCCTCCCAACTATTTTGTTTCTGCCATCTCTACTTTTATGATGCTCCCTATTACTGCCAAAATATTTACACTAACCTATCTATGTCAAAAATAATACATATTTAAAACAGATAAAAAAAATAGCAAAGATAAAAAAATTGTTTTTACCATGCCTTCCTTCATTTGTCATATGTTCTGTCTGCTTCCTTGCACCTGATATTTACTAAATATCACTTGATTACTTTATTTTATAGGACATACAAAATATGATACAATGACCCTCTTTTGCTTACTCATATACATGATTATGGTTGTCGTGAGTGTTTACCGGTTGACAAAATTTATACGTGTGTATACTACACAGGCGCCATGTCAACACAGTAGGATTACCACTCATAACTATCTTTGGTTTGCATGCACATCAACAGTTTGGATTGCTAACTTTATTACAGTTTACATACTCAATAAATATAAGTATTTATAATAATCTTAGTATTAGACTTTTTGAAAATAAAACACTAATAAGTCAAAAGCAATACACTCATTAAAGTTGAGCAATAGTATACATAATTATTTATAACATTAATTATCAATGCAAAATTTTATTTTAAGGTCACATCTCATTTATTGTTCAGCCTATATTGCGCCTTTTATATCCGAAAAAAAAATCTTACAGATATTTTTCATAATTCTTTAAAAATAGAAAAAAATTTTATATATGCAATTTAAATACTCTTCAGGGTATTTCAGGGTGTGGAAATATTATCGATTCCCCACATTGGGTGCCAAGCCTGAAAAAAAATTATTCTGTACCAGTCAGAATTGTATGTTTGTCCACAAGAATTAGCATCTAAGCAAAAGTACCTTGAGTTCAATCATATGCGAGATGCACAGGTCAGGAATACTCATGAACTCTGCCCTATTGCCCATTCCTCAAATCTATAACACTATGAACAATGCTTCTGAAGATAGCAAATAAATTTACTAACAATTCCTGTCCCAGAGCATCAGCAGAGACACAATAGATCTATGTATGATGCAATATAATAACACATGTGCATGCATGAGTGAATGAAATATCCAAAGAATAAATTACTAAAGATGAATTTATTTATAATATTAATAATGTAATAAAGTTAGTATATGAGCAAATGGATATAAAGGATTAAACATGACATAAATATGATTACACATAATGAATACTCTATCTGGGTTTCACATAATATTTACTTGTGCATTCCATACTGACCTTAGCAACATGACATAAGGATTGATGGATATGCAAATACCAAATACACATATTAATGAAAAGAATAATTAATCAAAATGATGTGGCTTAATATGCTAATGTAAGATATAAGATTTACATGCTTCTATTACTCATCCTATGATATTTTAAATAAATAATCTAACAGATTTCAATAATTATATGTGGGGCTTTTATCATGAATGCTATGATAATTTAAATAACAAATAATCTAACAGATTCCAATAATTATATGTCGGGCATCTATCGTGAAAGCTATGATAATTTAAATAACAAATAATCTAACAAATTTTTATAATTATACATGGATTTTATCATAATTATATTAACTACAGATTAATTATATTGGAAATTATAAAATGTATTAAACATTTACAATTTACATTTGAATAGGAAAGAGCATAGTTATCTCTACATTCAGTCACATGATCTGATTTTTATAGGCTTTTTAAAAGGTTAATTCTCAACATAGTTAAGGTAGTTCTATGAGAGGGTGGATAGCACTAATAGGCTATAACACATGTTAGGGCTAGCTAAATTTATATGATAACATGGAAACTTGGGATGGCTTAAGAAATCATAGCATTACGACTTACAGACGAATAAAATAGGAAGTATAAATGATAGCGTACAGACTGAATGATAATGTAAGGAAAGATGAGAAGCTTCATCAACTTGATAATGAAAATATGTGAGCTCATCTGTGCTTGTGACTGATAGCATCCGAAGACATGGTTGGCAAGATACTATGGTTTCGTCAATTTCGAATGTTAACCCATAATAGACCCTATGCAACCAGACACAACCATTGGAGTTGGGGCCTCCACACTCCACCGAGAAATGTGCTTTAAATATTCTGGCAACGAAGGAAAGTATGACAAAGCAACATTTTGATTTATGAACGTTATCATCAAGATGCATTGCGAAGGCTTTCAGGTCTGTATTAACACTGATTTATTATGGCCTTAGAGAGTAAGTAAGCCTAGCTTAATGAAATGATAAGATATAAGTAATCCCAAAAGGGCACACAATTTGCCTATAAGATTATTGAAAATATCAATAATAAAAATGAAATTTAGGATTCCCTTCATTAAACACATATCAATAAATTTGAAAAATTATTTAACTAAATTATCATTAGATGGCGGGCTAATTATATACTGAATCACCAGCTAAAGGTAAGGACCTGCACTTCAATTTATTCAATATTAACTCTACTTAACACTAAATCAATAGCGTGAAATAATAGTTAATAATATCTTTGAAATGATAACAGATAGCATGATATAAATTAATAAAAACAATTTAAGAATATTTTTCAACCGGGTGAATTTTTATTATTTAGTAAAAAAGCTTACATTTAAGAGTGTACTGAGTTCAAACTCATTCGGTACATTTTTATCACACATGACTTGGATGACTAATAAAAAAAATGACACTCTTATATTTTACTCATGTCAATAAAATCATAAGATCCTCATATCACCAAAAATTTATATACACCGAGACTCTTATAGACATTGCTAGCTCATTTTATGTATATTGATGAACAGACAAGTATAATCTTATTAATGGCTTTGAAACAAGCATCTTGAAGACCATTATTGATATTGATGGCCATTTAACTAGATTATTTATCATAATATAAAGATAATAATGATGATGATGATGATATCATAATAATAATGATAATAATAGTGATGATGATACCAGCCATAGCTTATTAATAAACTCACAACAATAAATTTATCTTTATAAACTCATAAGCACTTTTTAAAATCATCCCATGTCAAACTGGGATTTAACCTTTTAACTGTTTGACTCGTTCTTAATCGAGGCAATTTTTGATACATATTCGTTTTAATCGAGTAAATTTGACATCGCTGTAAATTGCTTAGTTTTTGGACTACATTTACGGTTTTAACGTCATTTTTTAGAACGCAAAAAGTTTTATAATATACTGCCATCTATTGAATTATTTTACAAGTAAAAAATCAATTAATTGATGATTTATGTCAAACAAAAACTAAGCACTGCCTTTTCACATCTTTTCTTGAATCTTATTGGCTGTTGAAATTTTGTAAACAAAAGAAAATGGAAAAGCTCCGCTTTCTCATCATCTTTTCTTGAATCTTATTGGCTGTTAAAATTTTTATATGGCTGCCAAAAATTAAAAATTACGTAACGCTTTTGTTTTATTTTGAAAATGATAAACGGAATGTTTTAGAGCATTTTAAAAATATTTTTGATGAAATACAAATAAAATACAAATTATTTTCATATAATATGTCAAAAATAAATATTATTTTACAAAAATAGTTACGATTTTAGCAAGAATTATTTATTTATTGCAAAGTCGGGAAAAAAAAATCATAACGTGAAATTATGATTGCCGTTTCTTTTCATGTAAACCGTAACAAATATTTTTAAAATTAAAAATCAAAATTTATTTTTGAACAAACTTTCGTTTATTTTTATAATGTGAGAAATTACTAATATACTTTTTAAAAACGAAACTAAAGTGAATATATTTAAAAAAACGGTCAATAACTTTTGAAAAATTGATACATTATTTTGTGCATCGGCTAATTAAAAGCTTTGAGTGATACCACCTGCAGCGAATGAACAATTGGACAGTTAAAGGGTTAATTATTACATTCATTAGCATTTATATAAGTGTTTGGTTATTTACTAAAATACTTTGATAGTTAAAACTAGGATTCAATTATACTAGTGATGATGACTGATCATCACGAATCTCTATGCATGATATTCAACTTTCTACAAATCCTTATTTACTAAATATATTAATTATGTTAAATATTAGATTTAATGCGTATAATTTATTTAATCAATGATGATGGTGATCTTAACTCCTTTATAGTATTATTTGAAACAGTGTTTCAAATAATAACACGATATCCATCTTTGATGAAGATGATCAAAACTCAAGGACACAACATAATTTTAGCTTTCTTTATACACCTATAATTATTCAAACTTGGTTATTATCAAGCGTAATCCTTAAATACCTAAAGGTAAATCAACATTCTAGTTTACTTAACGTTTTGTGAGCGCTTAATATTTGCAAGTGATTGCTCAATATTTACGAATGATGATTCTTAATATCTGCGAGTGGTGATGATGATGATCATTTAAAACAATATAATTAAGACAAGAAAAATACAACAATATTTTTAATAAGAACTTAGAAACCAATTAAGATATATAATTATATTTTATTAATACTATTACTCTTTCTTTCTTTAAAATCAAATTTACTAATTAGATAAATGGCTTATTATTACATTAATTCAATACAAAACTAACAAAATTTTATATACAAGTTCATCATTTTGGATAATTTTAAAATAAGCTGGCTTAAAAATGACCTTTAAAAAAAATATTTCATGGAATGCTTACTTAAGACTTTCCTAACTTATTATATCATAAAGATAAATTTCATATGTAACCTGTGTTTTATTTCACTTCCATTCATATGTAAGCCTTGTTTTTCTAATTTACCATATTTAAACTAATTATGTATAATCTATTCTTTTGACGTGTTTGTATAAGCAGTTACACATGCACACATTCGGTAATGTTAACATATATGTTTAAAATGTATACCCCTATATACTAAATTACATATATAAAAATATTCTTGCAACCTTTTAGCAAAATAAAATAAAATACATTATATCAATTTTAATATGCAACAAGATAAAAAAAAACATTATAAATGCATATATTTATAGGTTGCTCATTATCATAACAAATGAAGAACAATAAAAAAAACATTTCAATATTACAATATATAATATAAAAAAATAATAAAAAAAATAATGAAAATTTAAGTTTAAAGATTTAAACTGTGTTTGTGTTATGTTATGTGATATTGAGAATGACTATCGATAAACAAGCCCCTAATGTTTATGTATCAAAGAAAAAAAAATAATGCTGTGACCAATAAATTAAGGTTTACTTTTAATAAACAACAATAAAAGATCTGTTAAGGAAAGTTCATAGTTACCCGATTACTTTCACTTCTTATAAATGTCCTGAGTTTGAATTTTCAGACTGCTTGTCTTTGCTCCATAAAAAAAAGTTCTTGCAGATACTTTTAAGATAAACATGAATTGATTGACTTGCTTATTTCTTCAATTTTAAAATTATTTTTTGTTGATACTTTTGATAACGCTGAATTCGTTGACTGGCTTGCTTCTACCATTTCAAAAAGAGTTATTTCAAATATTTTTAGATAAGTATGAACTGGTGGATTTGCTTGTCTCTCCCATTTTTAAAAAAAAAATCGTTGTAGACACTTTAGATGACTGAGGAAAACTTTAAACAAAAATTTGGTTCATAGCTTCAAACCTGGCTATATATGTGGCTTTTATTCATCTTTCCTTTCTTCTTGGCTCTTGTCAAAGGTGATAATGAGATGACATTTTTGGCTGGTTTTAAATTTGTCCATTCTTTTGGTTACCATGGACCAGTATATGGATCCACAGTAGACCAGTGACTTAACCCATTCTGTATTAATACAGGAAGCAGAAAAAATGGTTTTAGCAATGCAAATTCATTATATTGTACACAGCAAAATATATTAATATCATTTCATAGAATTGTTAATAACTTTTTCCAATAAGTTCAATTTTGTTCCATTTTTCCTTCTTTATCTTAATCTTGCTGGGAATTACTTATATATACGCACATCTTCGTCTATACTGACTTTAAAACAAGAGTCATTTTTTTCTTCCTCAACTTTTAAAGAGTGAAAAAAAAATCAAATCGCTCACTCTCCTTTTTCCAACATTTAAAAAAAACTGCTTGCTCACTATGTCTCTGTTTAATAATCAGGAAAAACTGACTGATCACTAAATATTGTTACATTCGTTTTTATTTCGAATTTTGGTCAAAGAAAAAAAAGACACCTGGAAATCATCTTGAGATAAAAGATCAAAAAAAAAATATCAGAGTTTGACAAGTTGATGTTGTATCGCGATTTTACAAGAAAATTAATAATCACATTTTATTACATCAAAGCACCCCCTTTATAAAAATAATCTTAAATACAGATAACAAACAATAAAGCTGGCAATCCATAGTCATTACAAATAGGTGTAAAAGCGTTTTTGTGTTTATACAGACGTTCTTGTTCTTTCACACTCTTTTGTACGTGTACATTTTCAAATCTTAATCTCTTATCTAGATCACTTTTTTACACTTCCTTTCTTAATGTTTTATTTTACAGAAATAAAACTAAATAACTGAATATATTAATTATTTAATCAGAAAAATAGCATATTAAAATATCATTTCTTACAACATTATATTCATTCACCACTTATTAATTTATCAGCTATATATTACACATATAATATACATACACATAAATCTATATATATATATAAAAGAAATTTTTTTTAATTAAATAATATGTATGTATGTGAAATGAGTCATATATCTACATTTGCCTCACTCCCAAACAAAAAATTTTTTTTACGATAGTCTCTTATGAAACTACCTCCCTATACCATAAACCAAATGCTTAATATATGCATGGTTTTTTTAATACAAATTTGACCACAGTCTATTATTGATGACTATCCTCAGGTACTATTAAACAAGTGTTCTTCATGTATCATTACTTACTGATTCAGAACAATTTGCTATTGGATTTTTATTTTCATTGATCATGGGTCTACACTTTTTACTTAAATCATTGAGTTTATTCCCAGGCCAACTTATATTTGGTTTGCTAGGTTTTGTGGGATAGTGTCAGCCTAACTGATTATTCATAATACTAATGGTGGAGATCTTATAACTATATCTCTTCTCCCTTCTAGAATAACCTTCAGCTTTACTTTCTATAACTCCCAGGGCATCCAACAGGTCTGCCACGTTCATTGGGGAGTACACATCATCCAGTACCATATACATATTCCCAGGCATTCCTATGTTTGGTTTTCCGGGTTTTGTGGGAAACTGTCAGCCTAACTGGTTTCTTTCACCTCCTATATTGGAGACTTTATAGCCACAGCTCTCCTCCTTTCTATGATAACTTTTAGCTATCCTTTTGGTATCTCCCTTTGCCTCAAACATGTCTGCTATACTTACTGGGGCATATATATCAGCAGCTATCTTTAATTCTAAGAAACTAGCTTTACTGACTACATCTTTCCTGAGGTCAATTTGTTCCTGTACAGTGGCTACCTTTATTTCTAGGTTATGAATGCCACTGTATATATCCTCTTTGGGATTACTCTGTTCTTGAACAGCAGCTACCTCATTGTTTTCATATGGCTTGTCTACAGTCACATAACTTTTTGGCACTATTTTTTGTTCTGGCCGGGTAATCCTATTATCAGTTTCTTTATTTAAATCAGTCACTTGATTATTCATTTCTTGTGATGGTTGATCCATCTTATTATCCAGTCCCTGAGACAGTCCTTTGATAGACTCATGCATTGTTTGGAAGTACTGATCCATTTTCTGATTCATTTGGTTCATGCCCTCCTTCATTTCCTTCATCTCTTGTGATTGTTGATCTAGTTTAGTATCAAATCTTTGAGATTGTAGATCAAATTTCTGATTTATTTCTTGTGATTGTTGATCAAATTTCTGATTTATCTGACTAAGTATAACTTGCAACCACTCTGGAGGGCCTTGTTTTACTACTTCCTCCATTCCTTCAGTGACTAATTCTTTGTCCTGTTCCATCTCAATATTTTTTATACTAATTTATAAACTTATAAAATATTTATATTACTGATTTCTGTTCTGATTTATTCTGTTCTGCTTCCTGATTTCCTATACATCCAGAGTAATACACCTTTATCTATCCACCCCTATACTTTAAAATTTCCAACCACTCTTTCTCAGCCATAATTCTCCCCATCCATCCATCTATATCTCAAGTGCCTTTATTTAACTTAACCTCTATCATCATTCCCTTTTACTTATATCTAATTTATAAAGTATGAGGTCATATTCCTTGTTTAAAAAACATTTATTTAAGAAAAAGCTATCTCTGTATTAGTGCCCTATTTATGCCATCATTTATCCAGTTTTTAATGCTTTTATAAAATGTAACTCTCTCTATGCCATATTTTAATACACTAAGCCAAAAAAAAATTACTTATATAACATATGTGCCTATATTTATAATAGAGTTCACATCTCAAGTTATTTATATACTCATCTATTCTTCTAGAGATCCGACAGATATTGACAGCCAAAAGAATGATTAGCAATTGACAACTATGAGATAGATAAAAAAAATTCAATCATCGCACTTAAAACATACAATGTTCCATGAACACTCAGATGATCACCCCCAATTCAATCCCTCTAAGCTACTACAACCCATAATAGTTTATTGCAAACAGTGTTGCATTGCCCTGATTACTTCGAAGTCTTAGGGGCTTTAATTCATAAAATACTGCCTTGCTTATCTTTAAAGTCTTAGAGGCAACAATTATATATCAGTAAAGAAAATACTGCCTTGCTCTCTCTGGAGTCTTAGAGGCGAAATATTATGTATCAGAAAAACTATGCCTTGCTCTCTCTGGAGTCTTAGAGGCAAAATCATGGCAGGCCTACTGTTAACTGCTTCATGATAAATAATAACTGATATTATAATCTGGGTTGGAGCAGTGAATGAGATAAATCAATCACCAGTGGCATGAATACATCACATCCTCAAGGCAATGACAAAAATTCTCCATCCATCATCAAAATTGTAACACAACCAACCAAACTCCAACAATCAAATATCCAATCCAACCTCCAAAATCATAGATTTTCTATAACACAAACTTTTCAAATATGAACAAAATTATTATTCTAGAATTCAAGGTTATTAATATTTCTATGCTTATCTAGCAGCAACGCTATATTTCACTGATAAGCAAAATATTTAAAAAACAGTGCTATTAACTTTAACACTTATTATAAGTTGTGATATCTTTATATTTTAAAATGGAAATTAAGCTGTTTAATGGCTGTATTTATTTATCATCATCTAAAATGCAATAACAGTAATCATCATCATCTAAACAAGGCCAAAATATTTGTATACATAATAAAAAAAAATTTGACACACACAAAAATTCTTTTTTTTTAAACTATACATCTGTCATCATTATATACTACACATCTCTCAGGTATGTGGTGTATTTCAAGCTTTTATTTAGCTTATTTCGAGCCCTAGTTGGTGCACCATTTGTAATAGAGATAAAATGTAAAAGCAATTATTAATTATTATAATATATGCCTATTTATAATGTCATTTGTAACAGTATGATTAATAAAGATGAACTGATAAAAAGGTTGATAACAAGCTGTTACTTTATAACTGATTACAATCTATATATTGATGAGTGATAAAATGCTAGTTGCTATAATTCCATAACTAAATATAACATTATAGCCCGATTGCAACTATCCTAAACATTAATTCTGTCACATTAGTAATGAAATAAATAAATTATCTCATTTCTTAGTACTTAAAATAACAACAGTGAAATTTAAAACTATCATCATTAAATATTTAATGATATTTAGATATTGGGGAAGTCATTTGAACAATAAAACACACTGGCCATTGTCATCAAATAAAAATAATATTAAATATAGCATCTGAATAAAATTACCCACTTTGAGATTCTTGGAGTGCATTATGCTTATCTCCTATACTAGGTTCTTTTAACAAAGAATCCTTCCTATTTTTCTTTCCAACCATATAAGACCATTCATGGTCATACACCCACACTGGTGCTATTCATGACAACTTATAAAACATATTACACAAAGTTAATAAGTTGGAAAAGGGATGGGATCACTTTTTATTCAGTTTAGCTAAGTATATGTGTTTTCCCACAAGCGCCACTAGATTGTTTTAAATCTAGATAAATATATGTTTAGAGTGTACTGAGTTCAAACTCATTCGGTACATTTTTATCACACATGACTTGGATGACTAATGAAAAAAATGACACTCTTATATTTTACTCATGTCAATAAAATCATAAGTTCCCCATATCACCAAAAATTTATATACATCAAGACTCTTATAGACATTGCTAGCTCATTTTATGTATATTGATGAACAGACAAGTATAATCTTATTAATGGCTTCGAAACAAGCATCTTGAAGACCATTATTGATATTGATGGCCATTTAACTAGATTATTTATCACAATATAAAGGTAATAATGATGATGATAATAATGATGATGATGATGATGATATCATAATAATAATGATAATAATAGTGATGATGATACCAGCCATAGCTTATTAATAAACTCACAACAATAAATTTATCTTTATAAACTCATAAGCACTTTTTAAAATCATCCCATGTCAAACTGGGATTTAATTATTGCATTCATTAGCATTTATATAAGTTTATGGTTATTTACTAAAATACTTTGATAGTTAAAACTAGGATTCAATAATACTAGTGATGATGAATGATCATCACGAATCTCTATGCATGATATTCAACTTTCTACAAATCCTTATTTATAAAATATTAAAGATTTTAAAACTTCTCATTCGATAATTTAATATACAAAATTAACAAAGCGTATGACACACTTGAATGTGAAGCTATCAAGATACACAGAAATTATTACACGCTAAGCGCTTTCGAGGCCTTTTGCCTTATATTCATAGCAGTACTGTGAGCTGCAGAACGAAGAAATAGGGCACAGTACTGCTATGAATATAAGGCAAAAGGCCTCGAAAGCGCTTAGCGTGTAATAATTTCTGTGTATCTTGATAGCTTCACATTCAAGTGTGTCATACGCTTTGTTAATTTTGTATATTAAATCCTTATTTACTAAATATATTAATTATGTTAAACATTAGATTTAATGTTTATAATTTATTTAATCAATGATGATGGTGATCTTAACTCCTTTATAGTATTATTTGAAACAGTGTTTCAAATAATAACACGATATCCATCTTTGATGAAGATGATCAAAACTCAAGGACACAACATAATTTTAGCTTTCTTTATACACCTATAATTATTCAAACTTGGTTATTATCAAGCGTAATCCTTAAATACCTAAAGGTAAATCAACATTCTAGTTTACTTAACATTTTGCAAGCGCTTAATATTTGCAAGTGATTGCTCAATATTTACGAATGATGATTTTTAATATCTGTGAGTGGTGATGATGATGATCATTTAAAACAATATAATTTAGACAAGAAAAATACAACAATATTTTTAATAAGAACTCGGAAACCAATTAAGATATATAATTATATTTTATTAATACTATTACTCTTTCTTTCTTTAAAATCAAATTTACTAATTAGATAAATGGCTTATTATTACATTAATTCAATACAAAACTAACAAAATTTTATATACAAGTTCGTCATTTTGGATAATTTTAAAATAAGCTGGCTTAAAAATGACATTTAAAAAAAATATTTCATGGAATGCTTACTTGAGAGTTTCCTAACTTATTATATCATAAAGATAAATTTCATATGTAACCTGTGTTTTATTTCACTTCCATTCATATGTAAGCCTTGCTTTTCTAATTTACCATATTTAAACTAATTATGTATAACCTATTCTTTTGACGTGTTTGTATAAGCAGTTACACATGCACACATTCGGTAATGTTAACATATATGTTTAAAATGTATACCCCTATATTAGAGATTAATACATAAATTACATATATAAAAATATTCTTGCAACCTTTTAGGAAAATAAAATAAAATACACTATATCAATTTTAATATGCAACAAGATAAAAAAAAACATTATAAATGCATATATTTATAGGTTGCTCATTATCATAACAAATGAAGAACAATAAAAAAAAACATTTCAATATTACAATATATAATATAAAAAAATAATAAAAAAAATAATGAAAATTTAAGTTTAAAGATTTAAACTGTGTTTGTGTTATGTTATGTGATATTGAGAATGACTATCGATAAACAAGCCCCTAATGTTTCTGTATCAAAGAAAAAAAATAATGCTTTGACCAATAAATTAAGGATTACTTTTAATAATCAGTAATAAAAGATCTGTTAAGGAAAGTTCATAGTTACCCGATTATTTTCACTTCTTATAAATGTACTGAGTTTGAATTTTCAGACTGCTTGTTTTTGCTCCATAAAAAAAAGAAAAGTTCTTGCAGATACTTTTAAGATAAACATGAATCGATTGACTTCCTTATTTCTTCAATTTTAAAATTATTCATTGTTGATACTTTTGATAACGCTGAATTCATTGACTGGCTTGCTTCTACCATTTCAAAAAGAGTTATTTCAAATATTTTTAGATAAGTATGAACTGGTGGATTTGCTTGTCTCTCCCATTTTTTAAAAAAAAATAGTTGTAGACACTTTAGATGACTGAGGAAAACTTTAAACAAAAAATTGGTTCATAGCTTCAAACCTGGCTATATAAGTGGCTTTTATTCATCTTTCCTTTCTTCTTGGCTCTTGTCAAAGGTGATAATGAGATGACATTTTTGGCTGATTTTAAATTTGTCCATTCTTTTGGTTACCATGGACCGGTATATGGGTCCACAGTAGATCAGTGACTTAACCCATTCTGTATTAATACAGGAAGCAGAAAAAATGGTTTTAGCAATGCAAATTTTTTATATTATACACAGCAAAATATATTAATATCATTTCATAAAATTGTTAATAACTTCTTTCAATAAGTTCAATTTTGTTCCATTTTTTCTTCATCTTAATCTTGCTGGGAATTACTTATATATATGCACATCTTCGTCTATACTGACTTTAAAACAAGAGTCATTTTTTTCTTCCTCAACTTTTAAAGAGTGAAAAAAAATCAAATTGCTCACTCTCCTTTTTCCAACATTTAAAAAAAAACTGCTTGCTCGCTACATCTCTGTTTAATAATCAGGAAAAACTGACTGATCACTAAATATTGTTACATTCGTTTTTATTGCGAATTTTGGTCAAAGAAAAAAAAGACACCTGGAAATCATTATCTTGAGATAAAAGATCAAAAAAAAAAATATCAGAGTTTGACAAGTTGATGTTCTATCGCGATTTTACAAGAAAATTAATAATCACATTTTATTACATCAAAGCACCCCCTTTATAAAAATAATCTTAAATACAGATAACAAACAATAAAGCTGGCAATCCATTGTCATTACAAATAGGTGTAAAAGCGTTTTTGTGTTTATACAGACGTTCTTATTCTTTCACACTCTTTTGCACATGTACATTTTCAAATCTTAACCCTTTTTCCGCTTCTTACGAGGCCTCTCATCGACATCTGACGTCACTCTAACTCTGCCAGTTCTTATGCTAAAATATTCGTTTGACAGGTATTGATTAGGTTTTTAAAAGTTCTGTAAGATGGTGCCCTCTTCCGAATTATTTTACAAGTAAAAAATCAAAAAAAACGCATTTAAACCTAAACAAAGAAAGAAAATTGTCAGTCATTGGTTGTCAGCGAGCTGTCAGCCAAAAAAGACATTCTGATTTGCTGGAAAGAACAAAGAAACCGCCTGATCAAAGAAAATAAAGAAAAATACTGAAATTTTCATTTCGAATGCAATTTTAAGTATTAAAAAAATATAATTTGAGAAATTAAACTAGTTTTTTAAAAAATATACCAAAAAAAACAAAATTATTTTCGAAAAATATTGAAGATTTTAGTAAAAATATTTAAGATTTAGCAAAAAGAAATCTTTACTTTTCAATAATGTAACATTGAAAAAAAGCGTTTGCATCACCACTTTTTTGCTTAGACATTCGCTTTATATTTGCCGAAATTGAATATATTTTATAATAAATAAATAGCAATTTATTTTTGAAAGAACTTTCATTCTCTTTCAATACCCTGAAAAATTAGTAATATACTTTTTATAAACGTTTCTGAGTTGAATTCAATATTATAGGCGAATATGTTTTAACAATAGGCTTTGTCTTCAGTTTGTGAGTTGGCCAATTAAAAGATTTGATTTTTACCTCATACAACCAATAATATAATTAGCGGTTTAAGGGTTAATCTCTTATCTAGATGACTTTTTTACACTTTCTTTTTTAATGTTTTATTTTACAGAAATAAAAGTAAATAACTGAATATATTAATTATTTAATAAGAAAAATAACATATTAAAATATCATTTCTTACAATATTATATTCATTCACCACTTATTAAGTTATCAACTATATATTACACATATAATATATGTACACATAAATCTATATATATAAAACAATTTTTTTTAATTAAATAATATGTATGTGAAATGAGTCGTATATCTACAATATATATATATATATATATATATACTTAGATATACTTTATATATATATATATATATATATATATATATATATAAAGTAAAGGACAAGTAGAAATAAACATAGAATAAATTTTTGTAGATATTTTTCTACATTTCCTAAAATAAAATAATAATAAGTAAAGATTTAAATAATAACTCTGATTTAAAATAAAAATTGTTTTATAAATTAAACTTTTGAAAGGTCTGAATAAATATAAATATTGTATTATTATTATTATTATTATTATTATTATTCTGATTTTTAAATGTAAAAACACAATATTGTTTTCAAATTGTTTTAATTAATTAAAACATGTATATGTTTTCAAAGGGATTAGAGAGCTAAAAATAAAACTCTGTTTTCATCAAGATGTTGTTATCACCTTAGATGATTCTATAAAAGGGCTGATAACAAAATTAGCTCCAGTCTGGATAGTGATTTTTGAAGAGAACAGTCTGGATAATAGTTTTTTGTAAGAAGGGTCAGCTGAAAAGTTGGTTATAATATTTTGTTGCAGCTTCTTGAAGTTTGCAGCAGTTGGTTTTAGCTGACCATAGATTTGGCAGAATAGCTACCATGAACTGATATAGCTGCAGTTAGGACATTATATTTAGGAGCTGCTAATGTTTCCTTTGCATGAGTTTGAATTCACATGGAGAAAATGACCCACTTCTTTGTGCTGAAATTCATAGCCTTAAATATGGAGAAGACAGCTGCTTGCCTGGAACAGTTCTACACAGATGGGAGACCAACTATGGACTAACATTATACATGAATTATACATTTTTTCTGATTATGACAGACACTAAAAACCAAACTCACCAAGAAAAATCTTCCAGCTTGCTGAAGAATTAATTACATGCGTCAGATATATGCAGAAGCACACCAAAACGTATATACAGTTGGTGAGTTATTTTTGAAATAATTCATATAAAAATAGACATATAGAGAACAGTATTATTTTAAATTAGTTAAAAATCTATACTTAAAAAGAATATAAAGTAATTTTGCTCAACTTATAATCAAGAATCAAGAATAATTCATTGACCATCTGGCTTTAAAAGCAAAAGAGACATTTTGGGGCAATAATCCTTTCGGATATTATTTTAAAAAAAGTTATATTTAAAAAAAGGAAAAAATCAATGATTCAATAATTTAATTTAAAAAACGTTGATAATTAATCAACAAATACCTGTCAAAAATTGATGGTACTTTTTTTTTTTAAGAAAAAAAAAGAGAGAACTTATAAACTGATAAATAATTTTAAATTATATCTATATTTTGTTTATACACACGTATATGTGAAAAATTTATGCATGTTTTCCAAATGGAATTAATTAGAAAAATATAATATTATAAGAAATTAAAATATGTAACTTTTTGTCAGTGTGCAAATACACGCACACACATATGTAATTTTTTTAAACATTTATAGTATTTTTTATATACAACTGTAAAAGATTATTTTATATGACAATTGTAATATAAGCCAATTGTGCTGCATATTTGTGTTTGTGCATATATGTCAATGCTTGTCAAATAAGACATATATGCAAATTTTAATCATTTTTTGATATTATTGAATACCAATTGAAATACATTAATTTTATGTTATAAATCGCACGTCTGTGTGCACATATAGGTAAATCCATGTAACAATTTGAATTTTGACTAGTAATTATGTAAGTCACAAATGTAATAATTATTTTATCTTTAACTGAAATGTCTTCATCCTATGTTATAAAATGCACATCTATGTACGGATTTATGTATGCATTTATAGATACCCATTAAGAAATAATGCAATTAATGTAATAACTTGAATTTTGTAGTAATCTTGTAAATTACAGAGGGATGACTTTATTACTGTGTATCATTCAAAATCAGAACCCTTAACCTATAAGATTTTAAATATCATTTATTAAAAATGGTTTCCATCATCTCTTAGTCACATACAGTAATAGATCTTATGTTCTCTGAGCTAGATTCATGCACAGATAAATGGAGATGTGTATTTAGTGCTTTGGGGCATCCAGAGATGATCAATCATCATCCTGGTCTGCGCAAAAGAGAATACTCTTTAAAGCCCATTCACTATTATTTTTTATTTTAGTTTAGTCTTGTTAAAAATTTAAGTTTATAGTTGGCCACTACAAATGGCCTGAGCATTGATGATGATCAGCATGTTTTAATGTCCCAGCAATATTATTTAGATTTTCTGATTATTGTGTCTTCTAATGTATGGGTACTAAGCTGGTGCATCCAAGTTATGTTTAAACAATTTCCAAGGTGGCAAAGGCTCAATAGTTATCTTGGTCTACAGAAGACCCATTTCAAATCCAGCCACAAGATGTACTGTTGATGTATTATACAGATTTTATTATATTTTATTGTGGATCATTCATGATGATGAGTGATTATTTATTTTGAGTAGTACTCATACTTACTTATAATTACATTACTTTATAATGCTGGTTGATATATGATTGAATTCATAATTATGATTTTAGTTGCTCTTCTGAGTTAGCTGGCTGATCTCTCAATGTTCACAGAGATTCTCTAATCATATTTGCTTATAAATATTTTTTGTAAATATTTTATTTTAAATGGGCTCGGAGTGATGATGATTTGCCATCACGCAGATTCAGTCCATTTCCTCCCACTTCCTATAACCCCCATCCCAGTACAATATGTGTGTGTGCGCATGTGGGCAAGTGTGTGTGTATATACAGCTCCCATTTATTGAATTGAACTGAAACCTGGTACCCTACATGATGTTCTACTTAAAATACTCTATTTGTGGTTAATCTCTTAACATTCTCAAATCACTGATGGTAAAATTATAAGAGTAATCAGTATACTTTTCATAATGTTTGACAGTATGTTCTAATGTTGTTCAGTATGTTTTCATAATGTTCTTCAACATATTCTTTATAATGATCTTTATAATGTTCTTCAATGTGTTCATCATAATTTTCTTCATAATGTTCTTTAGTATGTTCTTCATAGTGTTCTTTATAATGTTCTTCAGTATGTTCTAATATTCTTCAGTATGGTTTCATAATGGTCTTCAATATGTTCTTCATAATGATATTTATAATGTTCTTCAATATGTTCTTCATAATGTACTACAAATGTCAGCATTCTTTTTAACATGAAGAGCAATTTTATTTAAACATTCCATGAAAAAAAATTATAGGAGAAAATGGATGAATGAAAATTATGGACATCTGTTTGATTACGATTTTATTTGAACATATATTTTTGTAATAGACGATAACAAAATGAATATATATATATATATATATATTGTGCCAGTCGGATTTGCATGTTCACATAACAAGATCTAGCATCTAGGCAAAAGTACCTCGAATCCAAATCGTGCGCAAGATACACAGGTCAGAAACACTCATGAATTCTACCCTATTTGCTTATTTCCCAGATCTATAACATTATGAGCAACAATCCCGATGACATCGATTAATATACTTCTCACTCGCCGGCATCGATCATCGGAGACCCAAAAAGACTCTAGGCTAAACTTATATGATAGATTGACTTAATAACTAGCTATATTTGATGAGCAATGAAGGCTCACGACCTAGCATATTAATTATGTATTGAGCAGAGATCATCTAGTCATATTTGGCATAACTAATAACTTAATATTTTATCTTAACTAAAAGAAAGCAATGGTTCGAGTTTGATATATATATATTTAAGATTTATTAATAACAAAATTATGTTGAGTTATTTAGCCGACATGAGCCTCGAAAGTATTACATTTGTTTGATTCATATTTAATAATAACATTAGATTTGCGGCTATGC
The DNA here is from genome assembly GCA_028023455.1 of Epiperipatus broadwayi. Taxonomy (NCBI): domain Eukaryota; kingdom Metazoa; phylum Onychophora; class Udeonychophora; order Euonychophora; family Peripatidae; genus Epiperipatus; species Epiperipatus broadwayi. The sequence continues at coordinate 57,720 of JAQFVV010007494.1, read as the reverse complement.
CAATAATATATATGTGTGACTTAATAAATTAGCGCTATTAGAATGCATTACTGGAATACTATTACACCCCCAGAGACGAAGAGCATTTACTTAATTTAAACAACAATAATTTTACAAACAGATATTATATTTGGTTACATTCAATATTATTATTAATTTGGGGTTATAGATAATTAATGCACGGGATGGGTAATGAATAATTTTGTAAACACTACTAAATCTATGTCATTAATACGTATATTAAACTAATGGAAATATGTTTGTTTAAAGAAATCATTTCATTACGGCTTATGAATACTTCTGGGCAACTAATAAGACACTGAAAGGTGGTGCATGCATGATGGCTGATAGGGTTGGTCCAATTATGGATCCTGGAGTGTGCTTCATGAATTTTTAATAACGAAATGGACCGATTTCCTCTGCAAACGTAGGCAGGGTTGGTTTGACGAACGAAAGAGTCCAGATTCCCTGGAGTGAAGTACAGGTGAATCATGGATGATGAAGAGTGGTTGGCAATGTCATTATCGGGCTGGATTTTCCAGAGTGATCCCCGTATAAAGCATGCACATGAGACCAAGGATGTCCCCAGGGTGGTTTTACAGCCTGGTTTAAGGACATAGAGAATGACGATGGGGCCCGACTTCGCGAATACCCCCATGTGAGAAAGAAGCACAAATATATATATATACGAAATGGCCTTTATGCACATAACGCTTAATAATATAATATATAAATATAATTCTAAAGATTAAAGATTATCGAAACGTATTTATTGCCCACAAATTATGAAATATTTGGCGTAATGATATGGCTTCGTTAAGCAAACATGGATAATAATTATACTTAAATATAAGCTCTTAAGATCCCCCTCCCCCTTACTTTATGTTACTTAATATTCATTACTTTTTACACATTTAATAAATCTCAATTTTGGTTAATCAATGCCCTTGTGAAAATATATAAATGATTACAAAATAAGTGGGTGGTGGTAATAGCTAAGATGGGTTTTACATATATAATATAATTTAAGAATAAAAGATAGCACATTATTTAGCAAGGAGAATATGAAAAACAGATGTCAAATCTGTTTTTCTACAGTAAACATGAAAAATGTAATTAGTTTATTTATCTAAAATCGCGAGCTTCTGGGCAAGCCGAATAAGACTTGTTTTGATCAAATTATAAATTATTTACCCGGTAAATGATGGGTGGGGAAATGAAAATGAATTATATGCTTGCGATTTTAGAATACTATTGGCATTTATTTTAAAATATACATACATAAATGTAAATGAAAATTGTTTGCCGCTTGGAAATAAAAGAAAAGAAAAACATTATATAGGAGGCTTAATATAGATTAGTTATATAGAGTTATAGAATATATATTTGAAGACATTTAAAATAGATGATTTAAAATATAAATATTACAGAGAAGGCAGGATTTAGGAATTATAAGCGGTCAAAGTTCTTTTACCTTGCTTATTTAGACGAGCGATTTCACTAGGAATCAGTCCATCGATATTATTTCACTAGATCTAGGATAGCATTATTATTTGAGAGATAGCATTTCACTTTCACTGGAAAAATATACATAAAGTTCAGTAGTAAGGGATGCAAAGCTTCATTCATGGGAACAGCATATTAGAACGGAGGGACAAGGTGAAATTTCCTACTCACGACACATTGAGTGAGAATTAAAACTGGCATGGAATATGTATAACAACATAGTTATTTAATGGTCTCCTCCCCTAGTGGATTCAAATCCAGCAGTATATATATACTTTTTATTTGAAGCTGTAAGTTTCATTTGGAATAGTTTGACCGGATACTTTTATCTAGTAAGATGTTTGAAACAATGCAAGTTTGTTATCAGTTTCTCAAACGATTGTTTTAAAATATATCTTATGATTTTAAAACAAGCTAGCCGTGGACAATTTCCACTAATGGGTTTATTTTATTATTACTAATTTGTAATCTTTTACTTTAATCTAAGGGGTCTTCCGGGTAATTGTTTTTCGAGAGACTTTTTAACAAAATTGCATAATTTCTGGCTACAAAATTATATATGAAAAAATAATAAGTTTCATATATAATACCTTATATATATTGTAATGGATGTTTAAGACACCATTACAAAAATTATAGTTTTATAGGGGTGAAGAAAATAAAATAAATTTTTATATAAGATTTCGTTTGTAAAACTTGATTAAAAGTTTTTTTTTTTTTTAATGCTTGTACAAATATATATGTATGTGCGTGGGAATTATATTTTAATACCACAGTTATATTTGGTTTTTAATTTTAATTTTAAAAAAAAAAATTAAGATTATTTTTTTTGTTAAATTTATGTAAAAGTAAAGTGTACAAATAAATTGCTTTTCAGATTTGGGGATTTAGATTGATAAGACTAATTAAAAAGAAAGAAAACAAAAAGAAAAGAATTTTTCATTAGGTAATTCCTAGATCTGTAAAGGGCAATTTATTTTGTTAATTAGATAACTATTGTTATCTAGATAGAGAATTTTTAAATTTTAATTAAAAAAAAAAAAGTTGGGTAATTGATTTAGAGATATGATTCAGCTATAACAGGCTGAATCAGGCCATTGGATTATCTTTGACTAGCTTTCAATACTTGCATGAGCTAGAATACTTGCACCAGCGCAAAGGATAGACACCAACTCTGACGGGAGAATTGCTCAACTATTCCGGCCAAAAATACTTGGAAAGAACAATTCCTGCATATTCTGAAAGCTGACCCAGTAATTATTCTACCTAGAATGAACATTAAACCTACAGCAAGAATATTCTCTTTACCATGATGTGCTAAGCTTCTCGCCAGGACAGGTTCGGACATCCTGTGTCTCCATTAACTGCCTACAATGCCATAAGAACCGCTCCAAAGAAACCACTAACCAACTCGCCCAAGCCTACCGTTAGTGAATCCAGAGCAACGGACTAACCTAAGAAGTCTAGTGCACTAGCATTGAAATAAATTATTAAGGTAACTTACATTTTTGCAATTTAAATAATGTTATCTTAGATTTGTTCCCTTTTTAAATATAAATGTTTTTTTTTTTAAGTTATATCTTATGTAATTCGATTTCTTTGTGCTTGATTTTTTTTTAATGAGTGCTCCTTTCAAACCTATTACTGTCCATCCTATTTAAGTCTTAGTAAGTAAGATAGTAGTTTATTTATAATCTCACATTCCTTTTTTTTTTATAGAAAGCAGTCTGGATATTACAGACTATTTTAATTGACTTCTGGCTCATGACCCATTTTATTATGAGTTCTCCTTATGTTGTGAAACTTTATTTATAATAGTCCTTAGTTTTATTTCTTCAAGCTTCCAATTCGTTTATTAGGGGCACGTACGATCGTTTTAACCCTCTCAATAGGTAGATCGTGAGCTCCTAGCCTGTCTCACTCAGAGGGAGGTCAATCGATTGAAAGTAATAACTTTCAACACTCTTTTTATTATTATTAATGTTTTGGAAGCTACTTTCGCATTTCTTCGGTTTCAACATAAGCTTACATAAATCTCAAATACGGAGATTCAGCCTTTTCTAACTATAGGTTATAAGCAGGAAGCTAACCTCCCTTTTCTTACGTGAGATCACGGAATACTTACTAATACTTCTGCTACTGTCAGTATTTTGCACTCTTTCACGCACAGAAAATCGCTCTCAAAGCCATATAAAATATTTAAATTTAATTTTGACGTATGTAAGTGTAGTACATATTTTAAGTGTGCTTTAAAGATTATTATTTAGATTGATGTTTATTTAATCATACTTTTAATAAAATTATTTATTTATTCATCCACTTAGTTGATTTTGTTTTCTGTTGCTACCTTTCCAATTCACTGAACAAAACATAGATCTCATTTGCTTGATTGAGCTAGTCCAGCGCATTCGATTCGCATATCCTGTAACCCCTTAAAAATAAATGTCTAGTTCCAAATTTCGAACTAGTGGCGCCCTGGCGGTCAGTTTATGCAAATCTAAAGCTTTTGTCCGGTATAATATAATATAACTATTAATACATTCGCAATCTCCTACACTGAAATATATAGATATTTATTATTTACGCCTGCATACACATGAGAATATTATTAAATAAAATATTTTTAAATTAAAATACATACTTTTACATTATTTATGTTATAATATTAACCAAAATATATATATATATAAATTAGTAGCTATGTATATACGTGCGTAAAGGCGGGTTTGAATACAGTTAGGTGATAGGAGATTGGATGTGGGCTGTGAAGCAGGATCTGAGCATCAGATCATCTGCTTCAATATATATATATATATATAACAAAAATGGAAATTCTCTTAAAAATAAACTGACTCAAAACTATACAGATACTTAAATAGTTTGATATATTCACAACTTTTATTATTTAAACATTCGCCATCCATAGCAGTTATTATTCTATAATAAGAATACATCCTAGGAGCAATATGGAATAGCATTTTTTTCCTAGAGTTCGGAAAATCTTTTAGAAATTTCAAGCAAAAATATAAAAAGCATTTATCCTTACAGCTCTCAAACCATAAAGGGCGATTCGTTCTAGAGATTTTACTATTTTAAATTTAAATCTATTTTATTAGACATGGAATCGAATATGCCATAATAGACTTTCTAAAGATATGTAGATTTTATGGGAGGGAGAAAAATGGAGTTTATGTTTTGAAGATCTTCAATTGACTAACATATGACATACACTGCTCAATTATGAATATATGGCTGAGAATAAAGTAACATATACCATTCTAATTATGCTAAGATTTCAAATATTTCAAAAAATATAGACTACTTCGCAGGAAGCCAAACACTCATAGAAAATATTCAATGCATGCATCAAAATAGCGTGTAGAGTGGTTTATTGTATTGGCATTCCAAAATATTTTGCTGTTTCTTCTTATTAGGTGTGTTATTAAAATATTTATATTCCCAAGTTATAACCATCCAAACTAAATGTTTCCAGGGTATTTTTCCTCTTACTGGCTCTGGAAGAAGTTGAATATTTTGAACATTAGTTACTTTCGATATATTAAATACATTCTGTAAATTTTGATTTGAAGTGGAACAAATTGTGTAACATCAGCATACTGTGAATCCATAATTTAAAACATCAAGCAGAGTAAAGATATTGTTTTGGTTTTAATAGATTCAAATTAAAAATTCTACCATAATCATGTTTTCATTTCTTATTTGATTATAAATAATTCCAAAGACTACTGTTTTAAAAATTGAAAAGAATATCACCAATTTTCATTTCAAATATCGCACATACTTCATCGCCGTATTAATATTTCGTCTCAATTTATCATATAACCACAGATTTAAGTGGAACGCCGACTAATTTCAAATAATATCGTAGATCTGTCCTATTAACTGAATAAATGCCTTGACCAAATCTATAGAAGCAGTACACAAATCACCATTTGTTACTGACACTTTTCTTGCATATACTCTATGATAAAAAAATAATATCTATATTGGTTCTTTATAGTTTAAAACCACATTGAGTTTCTGGTTAACATGCATTGACAAATGGAAAGCAATCTCTTCAATAACATTCTTCAAAATATCTTTGCTACAATGAAAAACATTGGTTACTGCATGTTTGTCTATTCCTTTTGCTTTTAAAAATTGGGAGAATAGAAGCATTCTTAAAAGCAGAGACATACCTTCATGGACGACATATTTTTACTAAATTTTAATATATTTAAAGCTATAACGCTACCATACTTTCAAACCTCTAGATATTCCAACAGGAACCGGAGTCTTTCCAAGGTTAGGATCACAAAAACATTTTACTTTCATTAGTCTGCATATCTTTGTCCAATCTAAATTAGTATATGTAGTGTATTCAACCACGAAGCTGAATGCCAACAAAATAACAAAAATTGTAGACTATAAGTTTTAAAGAAAAATATCAATGTAAAGATGAAAATATATTTATTTACATTTATATACATAACACATATACAATTGCGCCTTCAGTAATTTCGATGACTACTAACAACTGACCACCCGGCAGTTATTCTCCCACATATATCTTTCTAAAGCTCTGCATTTACTAACGTGATCAAATCAGTTCTTGACTTCCAGTACTACTTTTCATTAAATGATAATACCCCCACGGTTAAACACTAACCACTCTCTTGACTACTCTCATTATATCTTGTCAGGCATAAACAAGTAAAAATAAGACCGGTGAGGGCTAATTAAGTTCCCTATCCGGCTGTTTGGACCTACAGAAGCTCGGTCTCTGGGATGCTGTCCCTTGCAGCAAGAAGGTCGCTACTCCTTTTCCAACAGCCTTTTCTCTGGATTCTTTCTCCGGACATTCCAGGACGCAACAGCACCATCACACGAAGGGTAAGAAGCAGCTATTGCTCTTTTCAGTCCGCATTATTTATACATTTTGTACTTTGATATTAATTATAATAAAAGGAAATAGCTATGTACATTCAGCTATCCTCCCACCCAGTAATACGTCTTTTCACAAGTATTCATCAACTTTTAATTGCGTCAGTGTGCATTCCTTTCACCTGCAATTAGCCTTTCAAATCTTGATTAAACTGACCTTTATTCTGTATTCTTTTGTTTACTTAGTTTAAAATAGAGTAATGCTCTGATTAAATAATACTAGCCTTTTCTATACTTAAATCTATTAAGTTCAACATTATTTTTCACATTTTTTTTTATCTATCGGCAATCTTTTTTCCTTGCTTTTAATTTACAATATGATGTTTGGCTAACTTAATATAAAGCTGAGTACTTATTGTATATATGTGTGGAGATGGTAATCTGGAACAACTGATGAGTGCTGGTTTAGCACGAAATACTTATATTGGTAATTATTTATCTTTTCAACATGTGAGTGATCAGGTGGGTCAGCAATATAAGATGGCATCGAGAGTTGTAGATCGTGTGAATGTATGAGTTTTAATCCCGCATATATTACATATATAAATGCAGGTGTTAAGCCTGTACAATGTTTTGATATCTTTTTATTTAAGTTTCTATTCCTTTTTACTATTTTCTGGAGTGACAAATCGTAGCTTTTTATTTATACAAATTATGGTTACTAAAGCAGTATTTTTACTAAAATATAACAGTATATTAATTGGATACATCGTTAAAATTGTAACCTTAACTATAGTGTCATTATTCGAAAAACGTTCCCAATACTGAGTTCAAAATGTTGCCATCATGTAAAAGAATTCCATTGCAGGATTTAATAGGAATTTGATAGTCATTTCCCAGGTTCATATAGACCAGTTTTTTTGAAAGTGGTTGAAAAATATTAACTTTATTTAGTACAAAATACAGATGCAAATCAAAGTGAATTAAAAGCAACTTGTTTGGGGGTATCTAAGGAAAGTAAGTACAAACTTTTAGTTAGTTAGTCATTCAGATTGTCATCTCGGCTTCATTTTTTAGTTAATTATTTCAAATAAAGGTAATACCTGCTAAAACACATGATCAAAAACTCTAATTGCATACTCGAACAAAACATTAAATATCCAAAACAAAAAAATAGTCAATGCTTTATATATTGTAAAAAATAATTATTATTTACATTTTAAAGTTTATTTTTGTCTGTGTAGGTGTTTTTTAAAGATTTTGTGTTAAAGAAATAGGATTTGGTCGGTTACTTAGTTTTATTGTAAGTGCCTCAATAGAATCTTATTCCAGTCAATTAATTTTACATTTTTTATCTTATGAGATTTAAATGGCTTGTTTTTTGTCAACAGATATTTTCTACTCAATATGGCAGAGGCTAAAAAATATAAGCAGCATAGCATTAATTATTTTAAGTTCGGTTTTATTCCGTCACTGTCAGACAAACATTTTCTCACGTATCTTTTGTGCAACAAAGTTTTAAGCAACAACGCTGTGAAACCGTCTTAGCTGGAGAATCATTTGAGAAGGTTGTGTCCTGATAAAACAAGTAAAGATTTGATATACTTTAAAACACTGGAAAATAACTTCAGAAGAGATTCGCGCTAGACAGCACGTTTGCTTCAACATCAAATACGACAACGATGGTTTGCTGGCATCTTACAATATTTGATTACACATAGCAAAAGCACGAAACCCCCACACTATCGGAGAACGGCTGACTTTGCCAGTTAGTAAAAAGGCTTTAAAAATTGTTCTACATAAACCTGCATATGATATACTGAAAAAATTTCTTTGAGTGACAGCAAAGTTCGAATATGTATTTATGAAATGAGGCACGATGTGGAAAGCTTCTTGTATAATTATCTAAAAACAAACTATTTTTCCCTTCATGTCGGGGTGTCAACTTTAACTGCCAATGAATAACTATTAATAGTATATGTTCATTTTGTTATGGACCAAGAAATCCATCAAGAATTGCGGCTCAACATTTAATGTTTTAAAATACTATTTCCTGGAAAAAGCAATCTCCTTAACAAATATAATACCGGTACCAGCAGTTCGGTTTTGTAAGCTGTTTAAAGCAAACATTACCTGGTATATTTGCAATTCACTGTGTCATTCACCGACAACATTTAGTACCTAAAATCTAAGTACCAGATTGAATCAATGTCTACAATTCGTCATAACAGCTGTAAACAAGATTCATAATAATGTGATAAATTCTAGGTTGTTTGAGCTGAAGAAAATGACAAAAACTTTTATCAATTACTTCTTCACATTGAAATATGCTGGCTCTCAAAAGACTTATGTTTGAAAAGATATTGCAGTATTCAAGGTCAAGAAAGGTATATACATATATAATGTATAATGAATATGTAAAATAATAATAACAATTGTATAATAATAAGAGTATGTAAAAAAATAATAATAATTGTATAATAATAAGAGTACAATAATGTAGAATAAAACTAATAACTGTAATGTATAATGAATATGTAAAATAATAGTAATAATTGTATAATAATAAGAGTATGTAAAATAAGAATAACTGTATAGTAATTATGTATAACGATTGTGTAAAATTGCAATGTTATTAAATCATAGAAAGCCCAGCTGATATTATAGGCTCAGAAAACTGTAAAATACCATATATGGTGAAAAATGTAAAAATACTTCGTATATGTGAAAACATATGTGAAAACACCATATATGGTTAGGAATGTAAAAGACTCCAGAAATCTTGAGGTGTATACAAAACTCCCATAACCTGATCTAATTCTTCTGAGTATTAATTATGAGTCAGAAACTCCTGTCTCTGTAAGTCCAAAAGCAGGACTAGGGTTATTATATGCAGGTCACCACGATCATTTTATTATTTTATTACGCCTTATAATAGGCAATGTATATAGTTAAAATTATTCGTATTAAACTATAATCATACCATCTCAATTCTGCCTTTGTCCATTTATTTCTTGCTGTTCGTAAGACACAGCAGTTATTTTTCACTTTTGAATACATGTTAGAGATTTTGGATGATAAAGATCCTATTTCGAAAGAAAATTTAATAAAATGGAAATCAAATATTGCTTATTTAACATATTTATTTGCTAATTTGCTACTTTTTTTCCATATGTCATAGCATCGGCCGGGACGCGAACCCACAACCATCTGCAACCAACTACTTGCTTGCATGGCAGCTGCGATACCTCTCGGCTAACAACGCAAGACTTGTACTGTTTCTTCATGGAAGAAAAGATAACAGGCCTTTTCACACATCTGATAAAGTAATAATGTTGCGAACATCAAATAAAACTTGCGATTTGAGTGTTATTTCTCGTAGACAAACGTGTTTTTCAAACGTACATAAAAATGTGTTTTGCAGCGTGTCCCAAACAAAAGATATTCTATTGCTACCTTTTGGAGATTTTGGTTGCATATTGTAATGAGTTCTGCAGGTGTATAAAAATATGTTCTCAATAAAAAGTTTGTTGTTAAAATTTATATATAATATAGTAATTTATAAAATTTGAAATTAATTGTTGTTGTTGTTACTTAATTCTGCATTTAAAAAGTTTGTTGTTGAAATTTGAAAAGAGTTGTTGTTACTTAATGGTGTTTTTTAGTGTGAATTTTTAGTTAATTTCTCATCTTTAATTTCAAGTTAGTTCTTTTGTAAGTGTAAATCCCAGTTTGTGGATCCACAAAATTAGAACAGTCGCTGCTGTCCGAACTTTAACTGCCACGATAAAGCACTTGGTCTGTCAGAACCCTACAAAAAAAGAAAAAAAAACAAATAATTCAGAACCATAAAGAAATATAAAGGGAAAAACCTTCATGACCGTTTTTTCCACATGTAGTGGAAAAAAATAGAATCAAAATTTTATTAAGCCTATCCTTTTTTTGCAAATACACAAAACAAAAACAATAATTCAAAACATAACAAATATCAATTGTAAGATTTTTCATGCAGTAAGGAGGATACCCAAAATGGTTTTCTATCGTTGAGTAGAAAGAAAAAGGGGTCTAGACTGTGATGGATGAAAGCTGGTAGATTATTTTCATTCTAATCTAACATTCAATAGAGAAGAAATCATTTATCTTTATTAATAAGAAAATTTTTTTTCTTCAACAAGAAAACAAAAGTACTTACTTCCACTAAGGAAATGAAATTAAGATTCAAAAAGCAACCCATAGTCTTTGGACTGTTATGGTGTGAACCCCAATTTGTGGATCCACTAAATTATAAGTGCGGCCTCTCTGCATAAGCAGCTAAACATTCACGGTTGAGAAAGAATTCGGTGTTGTAGATTTTTCCTCCGTTAGAAAACCCTATTCTCCATTGTCAAATAGTAATAACACAACTATAAACAAGGCAAAATAGCAGCTATCCAAGCAGACTTTAAAAAAAGACAAGTTTTTGCAACTGACTAATATAAATAAATAAAGCATAAGAACAACAATCAAACCCACGTTTTGAAGATACATAAAAGGGATGATTTTGTTTCAATTTCATATCATATACACGATAATCGCTTTGTCCTCCAATCTAAAAAAGATCTCATCAAACTGCTGCAATTTACACTTACTTTTTTTGATTTGCTTATTGAATTACTACATTGACTCGTGTCTTACTTTTGTTTACTTTTTTCTTTTTGGCATTACTATTGTTGTTATTGTTCTTTCCCTTCAATTAAGAAAAAATACATTGCCATTTGTTGATTTGGAAACTTACATTGCATGGAAATTCCGTTTACACCATGTATTGCACGATCACGTGCTCCGCAAGCATTTCTGATGGGGGGATTGTGGGGAGAGAGAATTTCCAATGCAAAAAAATGTCCATCTTGTTTATGCAAGAAAAAACAATTTGCTAAATTTCATAAGGTTACCTTGCAGTTACAAGGAGACAGACTGAATTTAATAAAACAACGTCCATAATTTCAAATTTTCTTGCCAGAATTAACATATTCAAACAAAATGTTGGAAGGCTGGAATTTTCATAGTTCCATAAGTGATCATTGACAAAGGATGATGACATTTTGCCATATGTTCAACATTTAAATGCCCTCCACTCAGAGTTTAAAATCAGATTGGATGATATTTTGAATATGGAAATACAACATTGGATTATCAATCCGCATGGGGAAATTGAAGAATCAGATATTGCACTACAAGAAGAACTCATCGAAATAAGAACTAATGAAGAATTTAAAGTATAGTTCAAAAAGAAGTATCAGCAGTTCTGGCTTCAAAAAAATGTATCTGTTATTTATCCTGCATTTGGAGTACTGCAAGGAAGGTTTTGATAGCTTTTCCATCTTCACACTAAATGGAAAGAGGTTTTAGTGCAGTAACTAATTTGCTGGCAAAACAAATTGTATGCAAATAACTGAATGAAGACATTTAAGGCTTACCTGAGTCATTTAACACTTAAGGCTTACCTGAGTCATTTGACATCAAATATTTACCAGTAATTGAATGAAGACATTTAAGGCTTAACTGAGTCATTTGATCCCAAATATTTAGCAGTTTCCATCAGAGCATCAAGTTCATCCCTCCCATTAACACCATTAATTATTGAATTTTTAATTTTGAACCGTATCTTTATTCTATGGGTTTCTTAGTAAATTCTGATTTTTATTCAAAATCCAAATATTTACACAGCTTTGAGCTACATTTTAAAGAGAATTTTTATTTAGCCTTTTTATATTTTGAGCTAGTAACGTTTAACGTTGTTTTACTTCACTTAAAATAAGATTTTTAATTTAATTGTTTCAATAAAGGTCAGAATAAAAAATTTAATGTTCGTTTTCTTTTTTTAAAAAAACCTCTATCAAAGGGAACAGCATTATACCAGGTGTGAAAAATATATATGATGATATAAAATTAGGAAAATTTAAAATTAGGGCAGGCAGGGGTCTACGGTAAAAAATAATTCAGAAAGTGATTTACAGGACAAAAAAAGTTTAGGGATTTCTGATATAGATTAAATGTATCAATGAACAACTAAAATGAAACACAATCAGATCAGCTTGAATCTCTGAATCTTTTTTTCAGTTTGAAATGACAAATCATTATAAGCCTTCTTATTGTTTCTGGACCTCTACCCTTATATCTCTATGCTTATTATTTAGTTCAACGTTTAATATATTTTTTTGCAAAGCAGAAAATTCTATTTATTTTCTTTAAATCATTAATAATAAGATTATTAGTGGGATATATAAAACAATATATTGCTCATGTATTATTTAAATAATAAGTGAAATAATGCTTAAAGCTAAATGGAATAATTATGTAATTAGAAACCAACCAGTAACTACCTAAGCATTCACAATAAATATAGTAATCAATATTTCTCACTGCTGTTAAGGTAACCTTCTCACCTTTTAATAGCAAAAATGGAAATCCACTCTTACTAATGGTCCATTCAATATATATAAGACAATATATAAATATGACATTTTTTTCAACAATAATAAAGAGTGAAATTCTATTAGAATATCATAGCTGTATTTTTGCTAGAAAAAAAAACTGTATTTTTTTTAGCTTTTTGGAAGTTTTAGTATAGAAAGTTTGAAGAATTACTTTTTGGATATGGCTTTGGAGTTGTTTCCCAGATATGTCTTCGATACTGGATTTTGTTGTCATCGTGTTTGTCATTTTCTTTTTTCCAACTTTGTTGTGAAAAGTTACATCTGTCATACTCAATATCTCAGATGGATGGTTTCTTCTCTCTCCATCTGCATCCATGTTTACTATTGATATCATAATAATAAAACCTTCTTTAAAGACTATTGTAGTATTGAAGTAACAATATGTTAGAGTATCAGCTAATGGAAATTGCATTCATTATCACAATATTAATACCAATTTAACAGAATTCCCTGAAGAAGTAACCTATATTTCGCATGAATTTGATATCAGCAAAAATTTAGACTTTTGTAACGGAAAGACTGTGTTTTTTCAGTTACCTATCTTAGCAGTATCTTTGCTAAAAGAAAACAGTAATTTTTTAACTTTTTGGTAGATTTAGTACAGGAAGTTTGAAGATTGACTTTTTGAACATGGCTTTGGAGTTGTTTTCCAGAAATGTCTTCGATCCTGGCTCTTGTTGTGGTGTGTTTGTCATTTTTGTTTTTTCCATTTTAGTCGACGACGAAAGTGATATCAGCCACGCTGGATATGTCATATGGATGCTCTCTTCTCTCTCCATCTGCATCCGCGTTCAACATTGATACCTAATAATATAACGTCCATTAGAGACTATTATAGTATTGAAGTAAGCAATATTTGAGGGTATCATCTAATGGAAATGACTTTCCTTATCACAATATTAATATCAATTTAACAGAAATCCCACATCAATTTAACGTCAGATGGAATTTAGACTTTTGTAACTGAAAGGCAGAGTTCTTTTAGTTATCTATCTCAGCTGTATATTTGCTAAAAAAACAGTAATTTTTTGGCTTTTTGGAAGCTCTAATACAAAGACGTTTGAAGAAAGACTTTTTGGACATGGCTTTGGAGTTGTTTCCCAGATGTGTCTTCAATCCTGGTCCTTATTGGGGTCGTTTTTGTCATTTTTTACCATTCAGTTGAGGAAAGTGACATCTGCCACAGTGGATATGTCAAATAGATGCATTCTTTTCCATATGCATCCGTGTTTACCATTGATATTGTAATAGTAGAACCTTCTTTAGAGACTATTGTTGTATTGAAATAGGCAGTATTTGAAAGAATCATCTAATGGAAATTACATCCATTATCACAATATTACCTCCAATTTAACACATTTCCTTAATACGTCATCTATATTTCACATGATTTTTGCATCAGAAAGAATTTAGGCTTTAGTAACTGAAAGATATCTCCGATGTATTTTTGCTAAAAGAAAACAGTAATTTTTTTAGCTTTTCGGAAGTTTTAGTACAGGAAGTTTGAAGAATGACTTTTTGGGTGTGACTTTGGAGCTGTTTTACAGATGACATCCATCCTGGATTTTGTTGAGTTTAACACGTTTATTTCAATTTTAAAAGCTGAATTTTATGTAATATAAATATTTTATAACTTGGAATCAATATTGAAAAATATTTTATCGATAATTTGTTTATCTAATAAATTATGTTAACGTTTATTACGTATTGTGTGTATTTATGTTTATTAATAATTTTTGTCTGTCTCTCGCTCTCTCTCTAAACATATATACATATATATAGTAAGGAAAAATAAGAAAAAAACAAGTCATGCATCACGTGATTTAATTAGCTTGTATTTACAAATGTAATATAAAGAGCTTCCTAATAGCTCTACTTAAACAAAGATATTGGGCTCATTCATAATCAAATACATCTCATTAATTTAGGACTTATCTCAAATCCTTTTTTTACAATTCTTTTTGGAGACTTCAACTCTACTTATGACTGTTTCAATTCAAAATTTTTACACCTTTTTAATTCTCATTTCATGTGTGCACAGGGTTTTTCCCCACATGATGCATGTTCATTTTATACAAAAAAAATTTCTTCTCTTATAGACCTATTATATTACTCTCCGGAACTGCACTTCTTCATCAATCCATCTTTACAACCATTACCTTTCTCTGATCATATGCTATTATGTTTGATCTGACATTAGACTTACCCAATCAAACCTATGTACACCTTAAATCTACAATAAGAATTTTGCTAAAATCTGCTACACCAGAGGCGATTATCTCTGAAGCTTATTTTTTTCAAGAAAATAGACATCCTAGCTCTTCCACCAGCTGAATCTTGGTTTGCTTTTATAAATATTCTTAGTTCTTTGATTTCTCATTACACCAGAAAGAATAAAGGGCCGATTGCGTTACTTGAGAAAGCAGATAGCTTAATTACAACATTGAAAGATATACCTCCAACACCAGCATCTGTACAGGTTATTATTGACCTGAAGCAACAATATGTAGAGACGCACCAAATCCTAATAGACTATCTGGCTACTAAAAAGGCGAGGCTTTACCTCTTAAACCTCATAACTTCTCAAGGTGATATATAAGATGGGCTATGGGTTTTCAAAGTAAGTCTAAAATTCCATCAGCAATCACAGTGAATAATATAATTTTCTCGGATAATAGCATGATTTTACAAATTTTAAATCATTATAAATGCAAGCTAGTAGATGTTTCACAGAATTTGGTGCTTGATACATCTATATATTCTTGCGAGACAATTCATGGTATATGTAATGATGATATTAGAGCTAACCTCTCATCCATGCCTGATAGAATACACCCTGGAATCCATGGAATACCAAAATTCATGTTCAAATATCTTGAAGCCTTCACAGTACCAATAGTGAGTAGAATGATTGATCTACTTGCCTCAGGTCCCCTTACCATTGATCAACTCTATCCCATAGCGATGGTCCCATTTCTTAAGAGTGCTATTATCCCATCACCTCTGGAGAACCTTAGACCAATCTCGATGACTCTATTGATTATTAAACTGATTGAAGCAATTATCAAAGATAAAATTCAAAATCTCATTCTGCCTTTTATCTCTAGTTTTCAATTTGCAAAGAAATGTAGTTCCACAGCTGAGGCACTCTGCCTATTCAGGTTAATTACAGATTATACAAGAAAAAATAAAAAGTCAAAGCCAATAGATTTCAGCTGCTTTTGACTCAGTCAGAATTCCTCAACTAATACATCTTCTAAGTGGTCTGAACATTCCCACAGGTATAATGAACATCATTACTAACCTTCTATTAAACAGACATATTGCAATTTCATTAAATGGAAAAATTTCAAACTCATTCACACCTACCAAGTCGATTCCACAGGGTTCTCCTCTTAGTCCCTTACTCTTCTTTCTATATATAAATCCATTCCTTAAATCTTTAGAGATGAATCTTCCTGGATTGTACATTCCTGGTATCAATAAATCCATTCAGCACATATCCTACATGGATGACGTGGCAGTGTTCTTATCATCTAGAAAATTCATACTGAAACTAATTCAAATTATGGACAATTTCACCATAGAGTCAGGTCTTGCGTTTAACCTTAGAAAATCTGCTGTATGGAGACTTTCATCTGGAAAATCCATTCCATACGTTTTCACAGCTATGCCACAAAACTTTTTGGGCTTACCAATGAGTCTCTCTCATGCAGCAATGAGAAAATTAATACAAGACACTATCATGAATTCTGCAAGAAAAATAATTGATTCACTTTCAAAAGTTTATACATCATTATTTGCAAAAGCAGCCCTACTCAACATGTTACTGTTCCCCAGAATTGCTTACTACATGCCATTCATTAAATTCTCATCAAAATTTATCCAGAATATAAAACTCTCTTTGCTCTAGATTAATGTGGAAGGGTAAAACTGTTGCTATTAGCTTAAGAAGAGTGCAGAGACCAACAAGACTTAATGGATTGTCACTGCATTCACTTCATGTTCTTTGTCTACAGAAATCAAATAACCTCATTACAAGACTTAATGGGATTTTTCCTGATGACTCACCTTTTTTATCTATTCATCCTACAGATACTCCACCTCCAATTAATGATGGTTGGCTGACACAAGTCTTAATTGACATTGCAAAAATTCTCACACCTTTAACTCAAATAAAACCAACGAAACTTCGTTATTGGGATGCCTATCTTTTTTTTTTCAACAATTATCCCAGATCATAGCAATCTCACCTGTACAAACGTTGCCATTATAAAGAAATATAAAAGATGTAATCTAGAGCCAAAATATTTAGACTTTCTTCTAAAGCTAAATCTCAATGCCCTTCCAACAAGCCACTTTCTTGTGATGTATAGAGGTTTTTCATCTTTGTACCCTGTTTGCTCACTCTGCCATAGGGAGGATGATACCATATTTCACATTTTCAATGATTGTTTCTCTCTTCAGGGCTGTAGAATATTGATTAATAAAATTTATACACCAAAACATCCAATTATCAACACACTCATAAAAGGTTTTGCTTATGGGGATTTTGCAATTATAAGAAGTGCAACTTTCATCCCTTTCTGTCTATGGTTTGTCAGATGCTTCCTAATCTTCAAGTCTGTTATACCTGATCCAACATTAACTTTTTTACAAAAATTAAAAGATATCAAAGAAAGAGATTTGAAGTTAGCTCCTCACCTAATAGTAAATTCCACATGGAATCTTATTAATATTGGACATTAAGTAATTTAATGGTTTATAAATGTATTGCCAAATTTAATGTTATTTTATAATTTTTTCTTTATTGTAAACATCGTTGAATAAACCTGTTTTTGATACTAATAGCTCTAAACCATCTTTTTCGATAAATGCCGCAAGAGAAAGCATTTGAAATTTCTATTTAGAATGTCCTAGCGTCTCACTGACGGTTTGGGGCTAGGGATAACTCTAGAGATGTTAAATGCTTTGTCGACAAAGCATGTTTAGGATGTAAAGATCTACCCTTAAAATAAAGTGTCGTGTTGTCAAAAAACAATGTTAAAAAAAAGAAAGTAATAGACGAAAGTTGCAAAAAAAATTTTTTCCGTTTGGTATGGTCGGTTTATTTTGATACGGGGATTTGTTTATGCATTCTTTTTCGTTGTAGTTATTATTTATTTGTTTCAATTTCTTTTTTTGTAGTATATGCGTTTATTTATAGTTTTGGAATTTGTCAGTGGTAATAATGATACAAGAAAAAACATATATATGGTATGACGTTTGCATGATTTTTTTCCATTTTTATCACACTTTAATATCTGGAGATCGAAAATTGTATTAACAATAGGATTGAGAGAGTAGCGCGTGAAGGACTAAGCCGAATACCATAGTAACAGAAAAAAAAGTTTATTGACAATCGCCATTAGAGAGATAACAATTTTTGTTGACATCAATACGTTCAATTTTTTATAAAAAATCAGTTAAGATCACAGAATCCATGGAATCATATATGTTATTTTATTTATTATTTTAGTTTTTATAATCGTAATACGTAAATTAAATGTAGAGCCAGGTATGCATGATAGACAATGATACATATTCTTTATTTATTTCTTAGATAAGTAAAGCATCCATTTTGTAGTGATAATGCATTGGTCTAGGATTTAAAGAAGTATCTTCCCGCTTTCTCTTTAATTCAGTCTCATGCTAAATTAATCTGAACCATTTCTTCAGAATTTGTTATAATTTATTGGTCGTAATTATTTATGTAAGCTAAAGTCCCCTATCATCATTGTTAGATACCTCCCTACAACATGTTTTATATTTAGCTAGCCGGATAAGTACCGTTACAATATATGTACATGTATGCAGATACTTATAAAAACGTTTTAATAATATATTCTTATAAATATCTGTATATACTCATCTACATATTATTACAAATTCATCTTTAATTGGCAGTACAATCTTAAATGAGTTTTACTGTAGGTATATATAATAATGATTTTTACTGATCCTTTATTTAGCTCGAGGTTTTCTTACCATTTCTAACATACAGTGTAGATGAATTTGAAACTTCATGAAAGATTTAGAGAAAAAAATTGTGGTATGAAGTAGTTTCAAATCTGTACACACACCCCTCCTCAACTTTTATTTGGTAAAAATTTGATCCAGTTATTGTTCTGCATTTGTTCTTTATGAAAAACCATATTACTTTTATCTGAATTAAATTTTTTTATCTAGTCTAAGTATCATGTTATCTCGACCACAATAAAAGTATTTTATATATAAAATTTCTCTGCTAGTTTACAATTATACTCTTTTATATCTTTATTAATGCTTTCTCGCACCATTTTACAAAATGCGATTTCAATCCCTAATGTATCATTTTATATATCTTCATATTCTTTCTTTTCTTCATAAATTTTTTAAACTCAGTAGAATTTTTATTGTTCATTTGCTACTGTTTTCTAGCAGCTACTTTTGTTGCAATTTTTAAAAGTGTATAAGTCATTTTCCTATTTATTTCATTCTGAATCATTTTAAAATCTATTAATACTTGAAACCGACTTGCAAGTTCTAATTTAAATTCATTAGAATGTTTTAGAAGATTAGGATGTTTAGTAGTTTAATATCAACTATAAATATTGATTTTGTTTAATAATTCTTGATTCTCTACTTTTGCATTAACACGTATCTTACACTTCAATAATCGATGATCACCTCCTGTGGTGAATTTATTAAGAACATTACAATCTTGAAATATATATTTTCTATTAGTCAAAATACAATCAATTTTGCTGTACCTTCATTTGTATGCTTCCATAAATTTAAAATAATAAGTTATATCACATTTCCCCCCAAAATTGATAATATAAAGTTTTTCCTTTTCTGCAAAGAGCACAAGTCTATGTCGTCTCTCATTTCTATTACCAGATTCAAATTTACCTACATTTTCATATTTCATTTGTTTACCAATTCTGGCATTAAAGTATCCCATAGCAATTTTAAAATGTTCTTTGTCTGATAAAAAGTTTTTGATATATCCATATAAAAATTTTCTACTACATCTTTAGTATAAGAACTTGTTGGGACATAAAGCTGAATTATCTGCATTTTGTATCTGCTATTAAATTGAATATCTAATCTTGCAACTCTGTCCGATACCCCATCAATTTCCACAATGCTGTTCTTCCACTTTTCATTTATAATGAATCTTACTCCACTTATACTTCCAATATTGGTGCTTTTGTTTAGAGTACATGTACGGTTTTTAAATCAATTGTCTCTTCACCTTTCTTCTAACTTCACAACGTCCAATAATGTCCCCGTTAATATAAAAACTCTTCCAATTCTAGCAATCTTCCTTCACTTGAAAGTGATCTACAGTTGTATGTACTTAAATAAAAAGTGTTTAAGTATACAGTTTCTTGAAAATTATTTCCCACCAAATCAATCTATTGTGGATAATGAGACAGCATAAGAGTATGTTTAAACCCCGCATTTTAGCCCCCTCCACTCACTCTGCTAAATAATTAGTAAATTTGCTTCAAATAATATCTGAGCCATTGAAAGATATGATAGTCTATTATAAACCTAGATAAAAGAAAATTTCTTGTAATTTCTATATTGCTTCTTCTGTCTTTGTATTTTTTACAATTTTAGATTTTACTTCATCGAAAATGTGTTTATGCCACTTAAAATATATGACTGTTAGGGATTCAGCATGGTTAATGTAAATTTGCTGCCATGGTTGAATTGCTAAAACACATTTTATAAATATTTTCTGGGGTAGATTAATTGTAGGTTATAGATTGGTATGGTTTAAATTGTTTAATAAAGTTTTCAATTTCATTATTAATATTCGGCCATCAGATGTTCATTCATTAGTATTATAACTGAATCATCGTTTAATGTGTCACTCTTTCATATTCTGTGATTTGTTGGCATTCCAAAAAAGTTAGTGCTAAATGTTTTGAAAATTTTGAAGGCCAACCTCTGCTTATTCATTTAATTAGCCCTTCATACTACCCATTTTTTTAAACCAGTTCGCAATTATTTTACCATTTAGCACATTTAAATGAATGGTGTTTATATAATTTATTTCAATTTCTGGTCTTTTAGATTTCAAGTTTTGAAGCAGTTAAGATAATGTTTTTGCATATTGACTTAGCTTTCCATTTGTATGGTACTTCATTTCATAGTTATATGCTAATAGAAAATTTAGCCTTGCACAAACTCAAATATTAAGAATTGGATTTCGATTTAGAAAATCTACACAATAATGATTTTACTCTATTACTATAATAAAATTTTGTTCACATAAATGTGATGACATTTTAAAATTTCAAATATTATAGCCAGTAATTGTTTAACTAATTGACTCTATTTTGGAAATAGATAGTAATCTAGATGCATATGCTATTGGCCTTTCTCCACTATATATTGGGAAGATTACTACAGCCCTATACCGTAATCAGAAGTGTCAGTTGTAAGTGTGACATCACGTCTGCTATGATAGAGGACTAAACGAGTTAATGTCATAATCTCAACAGTGTTGTTCGTGACTTTAGATCCATGTCCAACTTTGAATTTTTAAAATAAATATTATAATGGATAGACTATTTTAATCTTAATTTTCTAAGAAAAGTTTGAAAAAGTTTTGTAAACGGAAAAACACTTCTATTGGCCTTTTTCGATCTTGGAGCATTTTAAATTCAATATACTTTATTCACATCAGGTGATTTACCGCTCTTACCGATTACAAGTCTGAGAAAATTTAGATTTTGTTTATTGCAAATGCATGTGTTTTCATTCATTTGTGCTCCGAAATTCTCTAGTCTCTGACAGTCATTATTTACACATTTGCTCAGCAATATCTCTGAATTTGCAGTGATGACAATATCAACCAAATGCAGGATAATACCATGGCAAGTTCCTGGAGTAGGATATTTATTATTGCTTGCAAAATATTTGGCAAGGTTGTTATACGAAAAGGTAGACTACTACAATAGGATAGATAGAGATGTATCAATATAGTTAATGAATTTTACAATCTTTCACGTACTGGAATCTGTTGAACACAGTTTTTAAATCCAGTGTTGCAAAGTATCATATCATTTATAACAATACTAGTATTTATCTAGTGATTGGTACAGGATACACACTTTTGTTTATAATTAATCAATATGTGCCACAAAAATCTCAATTTCCCATCTGATTTCCCAATTACAATTATAGGTATGACCCATTCAGATTCTTTTACAGGTGTAAGCACCCTTTTCTGATCAAGTTCATTTAGAGTTTTTTTAACTTTCTATTTCTGAGCAAAAGATACGTTTCAAGCTTTGCCTATGACAGGTTTTGCATTTTCCTTAAGAACAATTTCACCAAGGATGAACCTAGAAATCTGTATGTAACCTTGTGTTCACAATATAACTATTTTTAACTAGCTAACTTTAATATCTAGTCATATAAACCATTTTTGATCTATAATAGGTTTATTTTAACTTGAACTATATATAATGGTACGGTCTTAGATTTTCTATTACCTTTTACTTTACCGATACTTTTCCGATGATTTTTAGCTTCATTTCTTGTAAAAAATATTTTTTTGATTAGTGGAGACATTTGAATGTTTTTGTTAAATTATTTCGGGCTTTGATGAACCTTAACGATGCGCCAAAACAATTGTCATTATCCATAGAAATTCTTTTCAGTAGGAAGTTTTATTTGCTTGACAATATCAATTTTTTTTTTTAATCTGAGAAATGACTTTAGGTTTCAGTTGTGTTATTGCGTATTTTTATGACGTCAGAGGTTTTCTACAAGTATTTGTTACATGTCTTCTCAAGCGACGGTTTGTGCAA